>JARFJB010001302.1:0-22500 GCA_036346205.1 Vesta saturnalis
GTTCTAAGTGTGGTATCGGAGAAGTGTAAAAATTACATAGCAAGCCTTGAAAAAAGTGAGATGGCTATCTCATTAGGTAGGGTGCGCAAATAGCCTTGAAAATGTGTTGAGTGTTAGTGGCCTACGTATTTTTTACACCTTACAGCTGTGGTAACCTTAGAAATGTGCGACGTTGGAAAAGTAGTGTATACACATGACCTATTTATTTCGCGACCTTGAGCCTGTGGGACCTTGAAATTGTGGTAACCTTAGAACTGTGGGACCTTGAAAATGTGGTGTATTTCAAAAGTCTCCAGTCTTACCTATTCAGTACATAAATCTTCATCTGTCAGGTACATGTTGTAATCAAATCACACAGATTTACTAATGTTTCTTTTTGTGAAACTATGAAGCTTCCTGCCTGGTATCGAGCATCAATATATGTATATAATAATTGCCTGTGTATACAATATTTATATTTGTTGAAATAGGTCAATTCATCCCAAAGGCAAGCACCGGTAATTTCTAATATCTGTGCACTCAACGAAACCCCAAATACATAACTAAACGCAAGTTTTTTAGTCTTCTTGGGTTTGAACGTTTCAATTTTCAATCCCTTGAAATTAATTTTTATACTATACTTGAAACTTCTCTGGAACAATCCTGAAATCAGCTTTTTGACATCCACTAAATGTACCATTTCACTGGTAGTGTTAGCGAATAGTAATTTTGTAAATACATAAATTTAGTCCTCTTTCATTATTAGTTTGTTTAGATGATCGTAGTCAGTAGGTATATAGTGTAATCACAAAAAAAAAATTTTTCATTTTTTTTTTAATGGAAGCGAGGGGAATGTTGTAACAGGTAACATTTATACTTTTCAAAACATCAACCATATTTTAAATTATTAGACAAAGTAAAATGCACTCAGTCAATTTAAGTTGCCTATCCTAAAGGCAATATTTTAATTTTAATTATCTTATAAATCCAAAAATAATCAAAATAAAGGTTATCTCGCCGGTCAAGCTTAAAAGAGCCAGTTTTCAGTTTTGGGATGATATCTTTTGGTCATTAGACATCGACAGAGAAGGTTGCTAAAACTTCAGAGTGGTAAAATTTAATTTAAGTGAAACCGTTATAAATGGGATTTACACTCTAGTTATTTGAAGTGCTAATGAATTGGATATTAATTGTTTAATTAGCATTCTTGTTTTTTTGGATTAATAAGCACCTCTCTCTTCAGAATGCCATAACATCTGGCTTCAGCAATTACCGTTTCTGAGAACTGCTTGAAATTATACCGAGCTTTGCACACTGCTTGCATACATCGTGTAGGCGCCCTATTCCTAAGATCTCGGCCAACGAGTGCATCGATCAAAGGTCTGGCAAGTAAATTATCCATCTTTGATCCAGCTCGCTCTTCAAGCACTCTCACCCAGTGAGGACGTTGAATACTCTTGTAAATAGTATAATTAGTGTTTATGTGTATATTTATATATAGGTAGATAAGAATAAGTGAGTTATCATTAGATAACGATAAAATAATAAGGTTACCTTTTCACTTTCAACCTCATTCTCTTCTTTTGCAGTAATGTGAAGGGTTATTCGCATCTCTAAATTTAACATTGTATTTCTTTAAATAACATAATTGTAATATATATTTATTAAGATAGTAATTACACACACACCTAACCGTACTTTATCGCGTCATGTAATGTTTGATTGCGGAAAATTATAGTTACATAAGGCCTACGGTACAGTATAACTAATAGTATTCTATTGGCAGAATACCGGATGCTTCGCAAGCGCTTGCCCTGTAATCGGTACGTGTTATTGAATTTTGCTTTTAAAACCTCGGCCACCGGTTAGGTTGCGTAAACGTAAGTAATAACTTCTGATGAATCAATTGCTTAATAGGGATCGCGGATACCCCTAACTTTGGTTACGTTATATTTAGACGTTAAGTTTATTTTGAGTTGGTCTTAATTCTTTGTACCATTGTATATGAAGTACATTAGTTTATTATACGATTAGGTTCATATTTGCTCTTTATTTTGTTGTCGTTGTGGGTACTTGGATTCCTGACTTGGCCCTTCCCAGGAAAGTAAACTGATGGCTCCGAAGGGCCTGGCGCCTAATAAATAATTTGAGCTTGATATCGCCCACGCCCATACTGAGCTAACTGGACGATTTTGCTACCGACCCACAGCGGAGCAGTGTAGTCCTTAATATTCGGTTTGGCGAATGGTTACTTTCATTATTTATTTTTTTGCTTTAGGTAATAGTGTTGGTAGCATAAAATACTATACAAAATTACTATTCGCTAACACTACCAGTGAAAAGTTTTAAATCTTTTACATTCCAGATTCCTTGGTACTTTCCTTGATCATTCTTTAATTCGTAAGTCCAAGGGTTCAATCTCTTATGGATAATGAAGGGACCAACAAATTTAGGACCCAATTTAGCAGCATAGTATTTGGAAGCATCTGAAAGAGTGTAATTCTTCCTATAAACTAATTGCCCTATCAAATATTGAACATCTCTTCTTCTTAGATTGTAATTTTTACTCATCTTAATTGAAGCTTTTCGATACGTTTCTTGATATCGGAACAGAGTTCTTTGAATCCGTCAACACGTTTAAGAATAGAACTTCTATCTACTGTGACATCCCTATCAGTATCATCTTGAAAATTGCTAGTGTTACCATCTATATTCATTTCCCTGCCGAAGTTTACAAAATAGGGGGAATTATCGAGAACTTCGTGTTTTGCTGTTCTTATGGCACAAGCAACTTGAGGTAACAGATTACTCCAGTTGCGATGATTATCTTCTACATACGAAGCAAGCATAGTCTTTATAACTTTATTTACACGTTCAGTAGGGTTAGCCTGAGCGTGGTAATGCGAGTATAACGAATTTTTACATTGTAGGAAGACATAAGCTTAGTAAACTCTCGAGATTTAAATTGAGCTCCGTTGTCAGTTATAATAGAAGAAGGGACACCAAACATCATAAAAACATTATTTTCTATTAATTTGACAATTTGGGGAGCTGTGGCTTTTTAAAGGGTAGATTAGAAATTTAGAAATAGTCTACGATTACTAGTATGTACATGTATCCATTAGACTTTGGAAGAGGATTATATCTGTGGAAACTAACTCCCATGGACGACTTACATGTTTTCTCCTACCATAAATCCTGCAGGAGGTTTGTTTTCCTCTTTATAGGTACTACAAGTCTTACAGTTTTTAATGTATCGTGCTATATCAGCTTTCATTTTAGGCCAATAAAAGTTATTGCGTAATCTATGAAATGTTTTGAATACGCCTAAATGTCCCGAAGTGATTAAATCGTGAGCTGATGATATTATTTTGGCTCTATCTGACTTAGGAATGACTTTCTTCCAATAATCAATATCAGGTTCTGAAAGATTCGGATATTTACCAGGTAAGAATTTGTACAGTGTGGAATTGTCGACACGCCAGGTGGGAAATTTCTTTGGGTTTTAGATATTCTATTTATGAGGTTACTATACCATTTGTCATTGGATGAGGAAGTAAGTTCATTAGAGACGAAATCTAAGCAAGGAACGGAACGAGAAAGACAATCTGGTACAACATGATGTTTGCCTTTTCTATGAATTATGGTGAAATCATATTGTTGCAAAGCCACTGCCCAACGACTGAGCCGGCCCCTAGGATCTTTTAGATTGCTTAGCCATATCAGGCTGTGATGGTCTGTGATAACCGTAAATTGACTGCCTTCGATATACGGCCGAAGACGTTCGATGGAGAATAATACTGCTAGGCATTCTTTTTCCGTGACGCTGTAATTTCTTTCATTTTTGGTAAGAGATCTACTAATGAAAGCTATAACCTTTTCTCCGTCAGTATAAGTTTGCGTTAGAACTGCACCCAAGCCGTAGCTTGAGGCATCACATTGAATAGTGAAAGGCAAGGAAAAATCAGGGCATGATAGCACAGGTGCGGTGATCAAGGCCTCTTTATCAGTCGAAATGACTCTTCGCATTCGTTCGTCCAACAGAATTTGACCTTTTTCGAGTAAGGTATGTTAGTGGAGCCGTTATACTAGCAAAATTAGCTATGAACCGCCTGTACCAACTAGTCATCCCAATTATCTTACGTAGTTCTGAGAGATTTTTCGGAGGTGGTAGGTTTAAGATTGCGTTTACTTTGTCATTGTCAACATAAACCATTAATGTCAATGACATAACCTAGATATTTCAACTGTGGGCGACAAAAATGCACTTTTCTTTGCTGATAGTTAAACCAGCTGATTGTAAACGAGAAATAACTTCTGTAGAACTGACAGGTGGAGATCAAAGTCATCGGTAACTATTACAATATCGTCAAGATAGACGAATACATGTGGTTCTAGTTCGCTAGATAGTACTTTATCTATAAATCTTTGCCACGTTGCAGGTGAATTGGACAAACCGAAAGGAAGCCTATTGAATTGGAAAAGACCGCGATTTGGCACCGTGAAGGCGGTGTATTGTTTGGAGTTGTCGTCAAGTGGTATTTGGTAAAATGCTGATTTGATATCCAATGTTGAAAGGAATTTAGCATTACGAAGTTTATCTAACGTTGCAGATACCTGAGGAAGAGGTAGGCATCTTTAACTGTGACTTTATTAAGTTTGCGGAAATCTACACAGAATCTATAAGTGTTGTCCTTCTTTTAACTAAAATGATGGGAGATGCCCAAGGACTGATTGATGGTTCAACAATGCCATCCTTTAGAAGTTTGTCTAATTCATTATTTATTGATTGCTGTACTATTGGGCTTACAGGGTAATATCTTTGTTTAATTGGCTCTGAGGTTGTAATTATTTTGTGAGTTTCTAAGTTTGTACATCCAACTTTGTCTGGAATCTTTGAGAAGATATCATTTATGAAATTATTTAATTGTAGCTGTTGATTAAGTGTTAAAGCAGAGTGAGGTAGAAGATTACATTTGCTAACCTCTGTGCTATCAATTGCAAATTTCAAACGTTCTGACTTAAATTAGGAACAATTTCCATTAATCTCCAAAATCTGATCCTAATATTATGGAATGTTTTAAACTCGGTATGATTAGTATATCTATGATTTTAGTTTTGTCTTTAGTTTGATAGGTACAGTTATACTACCTAATACATCACATTGATTACCATTTGCTACAGTGACTTGTGAAATATCTGTTTTGTTAACAGGCAAATTCAAACGAGATAAAGTTTTCCAACCGGCGCTACCTAAAATAGTTTTTGACGCACCTGAATCAAGTAAACCAAGAAGTTTGATTCCGAATATTGAGATTTCGAGGTAAGGTCTGTCGTCACTATTATATTGCGCTAATATGTAATCTAGTATTGGCTTTGTTTTGTCTATATAGTTGGTCGAATTGATTAGTGATAACGAGGCGTCTTCACGACCAAAAGGCGTCTCTTGCATTAGTTTTTGAAACAGTATTACAATTGGGACATGTGCGAACCGTGTAATTAGGTTTTTGCACCTAAAACAATAACGTCGTGGACGATTATTACAATTTGGAGCTATATGACCCATTTCATTGCAACGAAAACATCTGATATTT
The DNA here is from genome assembly GCA_036346205.1 of Vesta saturnalis. Lineage (NCBI taxonomy): Eukaryota > Metazoa > Arthropoda > Insecta > Coleoptera > Lampyridae > Vesta > Vesta saturnalis. Next base: position 5,574 of record JARFJB010001302.1, read on the forward strand.
GCTACTGCATCAAAGTTACTGGAGGTTCTGAATATACACACGCTAAATCTCTTTCTAAAATATCTTTTGATTTAGGTGGTGGTAAGCAAAAAAATAAATAATGAAAGTAACCATTCGCCAAACCGAATATTAAGGACTACACTGCTCCGCTGTGGGTCGGTAGCACAAATCGTCCAGTTAGCTCAGTATGGGCGTGGGCGATATCAAGCTCAAATTATTTATTAGGCGCCAGGCCCTTCGGAGCCATCAGTTTACTTTCCTGGGAAGGGCCAAGTCAGGAATCCAAGTACCCACAACGACAACAAAATAAAGAGCAAATATGAACCTAATCGTATAATAAACTAATGTACTTCATATACAATGGTACAAAGAATTAAGACCAACTCAAAATAAACTTAACGTCTAAATATAACGTAACCAAAGTTAGGGGTATCCGCGATCCCTATTAAGCAATTGATTCATCAGAAGTTACTTACGTTTACGCAACCTAACCGGTGGCCGAGGTTTTAAAAGCAAAATTCAATAACACGTACCGATTACAGGGCAAGCGCTTGAAGCATCCGGTATTCTGCCAATAGAATACTATTAGTTATACTGTACCGTAGGCCTTATGTAACTATAATTTTCCGCAATCAAAAATTACATGACGCGATAAAGTACGGTTAGGTGTGATGTAATTACTATCTTAATAAATATATATTACAATTATGTTATTTAAAGAAATACAATGTTAAATTTAGAGATGCGAATAACCCTTCACATTACTGCAAAAGAAGAGAATGAGGTTGAAAGTGAAAAGGTAACCTTATTATTTTATCGTTATCTAATGATAACTCACTTATTCTTATCTACCTATATATAAATATACACATAAACACTAATTATACTATTTACAAGAGTATTCAACGTCCTCACTGGGTGAGAGTGCTTGAAGAGCGAGCTGGATCAAAGATGGATAATTTACTTGCCAGACCTTTGATCGATGCACTCGTGGTCGAGATCTTAGGAATAGGGCGCCTACACGATGTATGCAAGCAGTGTGCAAAGCTCGGTATAATTTCAAGCAGTTCTCAGAAACGGTAATTGCTGAAGCCAGATGTTATGGCATTCTGAAGAGAGAGGTGCTTATTAATCCAAAAAAACAAGAATGCTAATTAAACAATTAATATCCAATTCATTAGCACTTCAAATAACTAGAGAGTGTAAATCCCATTTATAACGGTTTCACTTAAATTAAATTTTACCACTCTGAAGTTTTAGCAACCTTCTCTGTCGATGTCTAATGACCAAAAGATATCATCCCAAAACTGAAAACTGGCTCTTTAAGCTTGACCGGCGAGATAACCTTTATTTTGATTATTTTTGGATTTATAAGATAATTAAAATTAAAATATTGCCTTTAGGATAGGCAACTTAAATTGACTGAGTGCATTTTACTTTGTCTAATAATTTAAAATATGGTTGATGTTTTGAAAAGTATAAATGTTACCTGTTACAAGATTACTATTAAATAAATCAACTAATGCATGCATTTTTATTGTTTTGCTAGAAATCAATGATTGAGAAACGGTCGGATAAAAACTTTAAGCTATACGTGAGTTATTATGTATAATTCACTTATAAAAATTAACCTGTTTATTTAAAATGTTCACAATCTAAATTTCTTCGTAAAATATTTGTAACATTGCCCACTTATAAAATAAACTATTATTATCTTTTACTTTATGATTTAAAAAAAAAACTGAATTGGTATACCATTGGTCCATTTTTTGTGCAATCACCATTACGATAAAAATTATAAGTTTTGTATTGTTCTATTCAGTAGTATTAATCCAAAAATAAAATATAAATTAAGACCGCATTCGGAAAGTCTAAATAATCGTATTTAATATAGCTTCTTGTCCTTGTTTACTATGTAGAAAAATTAACTATTACAAATGTTCCGGTTTATTTTAAATTACCATTATTTTACACTTAATTAGCGCAAAATAACAAAACGCAGCATAGCACATGTAATATTTCATACTTCTTAATTTTAACGACTAAACGTTATATGATTTTAAAAATTTTACGGTAATGACAATGCATTTTATTTATTTCAACGATTAATTGGTTTAAGTTAAAAAAATGAATGGAACATTTGTGTTAAAACAAAGTGTTAATTGCAAACACTTTATACTTATAACAAGAACTAAGCTTTAGAGATGACAACGATTTATTTGTAGTACCTTTAGAAAATTGCTTATAACATAACGAACAACCATCCGGTAAGTCTATTATTTCAAATATAGTGCAATCATAGATAAAATTATTAATGTTAAAAGCACTAAAAAAATTGTTAAAGATTGAGGATGATAAGCATTACAATTGGACGTGTCACTTTGATTTTAATTGCTGTTAGAACCAAAGAAGTATTATTTTAATTTTACAAATGTTTCAAGCTCTCAAATTTATTACGTCAACGTAATTACCCATTTTAGTATATAATATATTGCTACCGTTTGGTTTTACGGCGGCAACGTTGTCGGGACTCACAAGCGCCCAGGAGTATATACTTTGCATAAAAAACGAAGTTGTGTAAGCAACCCCAACCTCGGGATTCATAGCGACTTGATAATATGTCGGGATCAACAGAATACACTTGGTACCCACACGCACGCACGCACGCACGAACGCACGCACGCACGCTCACACGCACACACGCACACACGCACACAACACGCACACGCACACGCACACCACGCACACGCACCGCACACACCACGCACACGCACGCACCACGCACACACGCACACGCACACGCACACACGCACACGCACACCGCACACACACGCACACACCACACACCACCACACGCACACACGCACGCCACGCGCACACCGCACACACACACGCACACCACCGCACACGACACACCCGCACAGCACGCCACGCACCCGCACACGCACACGCACCGCGACACACGCCACACGCACACCGCACACCACACAGCACACACGCCACACGCACCCAAACACGCACGCACACGCACACACACCACACAGCACACACGCACACCGCACACACACACGCACACCGCACACACCACACCCACACACCGCACCGCACAGCACGCACACGCACACGCACCGCACACGCACACGCACACCACACGCACACGCACACTCACACCACACGCACACGCACCACACACACACACAAACACACCACATATATATATATATATATATATATATATATATATATATATATATATATATATATATATATATATATGCAGTGCCGATTACAAATAAAAGCATATCGTTTTACCTAGATTAGTTATCACTACCCTATTTTACTACTTTACATAGTATTTAACGACCATGTACTGTATTTTGCTGCTGATGATATCAGTACTCCTTCCTGAGTTAAGGAAGGTAGTACAATGCAGATGAGTGTTTCATGTAAAGTAGGATGATAATGGTGAAATTAGATATAAAGTCAGGTTAGTTGCAAAAACTTTTACTCAGCAATATGATACAGATTATATTGAAACTTTTTCACCAGTAAGAAATTCGAGAATTAGAATGAATACTTGCTTACAATGTATGGATATGATTTACAACTGCTTTTAATTGTCTCCCACGGGTTTTTAAGCTCAATGTCACAGAAGGGTGGTTCAGCTGAATAATTTGATACCCCTCTTGCTGTATTGCCTAGTACACAAGAAAGGGTTTTATAATTATGGTTCCTATACGATTTAATTCTAACTAAACTAAGTATCTCAATTTAAAAATATTATTTAATAAACCAAAAATTATTATAAGTTTTGTTATGAACGAATAAGTTCAAAAGAATAAAAATAAAATAAAGACAAAATTTACATCGATTGAGGATTGTATCTCGATAGCTCAGTTGGTTAGAGCGGTATTCTAGCAAAGTACATGTGGTAGCTCCAAATCCTACTCGAGGTAAACTTTTTATTTAAGTATTTAATATAAACAATAATAAGTTTTAAAACAAAATTATATTTACTGAATGCTACATTAGCTCAAACAATAAAACAATAAACTTCAATTTTAATTTTAATTGGAGCTGATATCCTGCCGATCGCAAATTTCTTTACAGGGTATATTAGAAGGGAAGACGGGTTGTCGCCTTCTGTGAGGAAATCCGGACCGGTGACTGGAAACATAACCTTAGTACTGGTACGGATGTCCTACCGAACTACATGAATTAAAATTATTAATTAATCTAGCTAGAAAAACATAAACTTAACAGGGTAATCACGACCTAGAAATACTAACAAACCTAATTACGGAATTATGTACCATGTCTTAATGGTGAATTTAATTTCAATTACATTAACATATGAATAAAGATTGCTGGGTAATTGCATAACTCTATCACTAATTTTTAAATTACGTTATCATAACAATTGATCTTTATTGATGAAGTGGGTTTACATTAACGGCTTAAACTGATTTATTCGTAATGAATAATTATTCAACATAGATTACTGGCCTTTAAAAGCGTTTAAATGTCCACTCTTCAAACAAAGCAAAGCAGGTAGGTGTTTATACCTTCAAGAAACGGAACATAACTAAGTAAATATACAGCAGTTACTTCCGGACTGGCGATTATAATAACTCGGGATTTAATATATTCAGGTAACATCAAATTAATTATTATTGCAGGAAAATGGTTTTTAATCGAAACTTACAGATCGTGCAACTGGGCAACTTTCCCGCTTTCACTGTCGTTTAGTAGTAGATAAATGCTACGTTGGGTTGGTGCTGCCGCTTTGGCCGGTGTAATAGTGTATGTATAAAGTTTAAATCTTACGTGCAATTGAGTTCGTACCTTAAATGCCTTTAGGTCTGAAATGGGTGATCGGTGAGCCTCCTGTCCCACTTGTTTCTTATGAAATATGGTGCAGCCCTTCTTATCCAAGTCAAATATATTTTCTGATACATAGTTTCTTTTCATTTGCCGTTAAACATTTTCAAAAGTATAGCTTCGATGTGGAATACTTCCGATAATTTTTTGATTGGGTGGTATTACATGTGTGATACTGCCACATATACTTTGCTAACATAATAAATAATAAAATTAAAGATCCGAATTACTATGCACTGAAAGGTACCTTTAAGGACTACAATGCCAACTAAGGTCCTCGAAGGTACCTATAAAGATACTGAAGTAACTCATATATAAACAATTCCACGAAAAAACCGATGCACGTCATGCATTTATTTAGCTGGTTCCAACAAATTATTTATGCTACTATTTCGTATGTCAACATGACTCAAAAGGGGATAGAAACGATCTAGAACGTTTGAACTACTTACATAAGTTAACGACGCGCAACTGAACTTAGATAAAATTTCCTATAGTACGTACTGGTTGGAGGATACCTTTGAGGACATCTACCGTAATATTGAAGAATATTTAGTAAGTCATAACAATATGTAAACTGTCTAGGTCGAGATTTTTAAAACTTTCTCTTTTGAGAATATTTTCCCTAAATGAAGTTATCAGGGGTTTTTTCGTATGTTTCCTACGCAACTTCCCTTAAAAACTATGATATACCCAATGTAGCCTATCTCTAATGAAGTTATACTTCAGATGTCGTCATGCGTCTGTACAGAGCAAACGGCAGAAGCGCCATGCACTGGTCCCATTCGTACGGAATGCCAAATATTCATTAGCGGTCTTTTAGGAACAAATTAACGTGTTGAACGGAACACGTCGCTTCTGAACTTACACTTAATTGACTATACTGTAACCGAACTCCGTACTAACATGCACCCTCTAATAGAAGTCCTACTTTACAATTTATCTAATTGTTCCAACGGGTAAGTGTACAAAGTTTCTTGTTGTTGCACTTTTCGACTACACTTGCTCGTATTACGTGGATAGAGGGGAACGAATCACTTATTTTTTTTCGGACTAAGTAATTTACAATTTCTTTAGTTATTTATACACTTCACGGTGATGGTAATGTTGACGGTGACGGTGACCGTGAAGGTGAAGTTGACGATGACGTTGACGTTTACGATGATGATGACGCTGAAAATTCCGATAAAGACGAAGATAAAGATTATGGTTACATTGATCCTGGTGTTGTATGGTAAGGAAACATATCAAAGGAAGTTCGAAGGTAATGTAATCGCAGTTAGTGTGAGATATCCGAGGAATGTGCATAACATAACGTAACATTCACGTCATTCTCTAGCGGGTTTGGCAAAACAATCCCTGCCTCATTATTTAGAAACCTTTTCAAGCACCCGCAAAATGCATACATTGTTTCTGACATGCCCTTTAATATTTAAAATTCCTTACCTTTATTTCTTTTATCATACATTTTACTGCATTCAGTCACGTCTTACGTGGCCTACCAGGCCCGGCCTTACCTCCTAACTTCCCCCACATAAATCTGCTTCGTTAACCTGGCGTTGTTCATTCTTTCGATGTGACGAAACCAATGTAGTGTACTACTTTTATACTATCTGTCATCTCCTTTTCTTCGCCACACTCCTCCATTATACACCTATTCTTCACCTTATCCTTTCTCGTTTTACCGCATGCTCTTCTCAGGAATTTCATGCCCACGGCATTTATTTTACTTTCGAATTTTTTTTGACATATCCATGTCTCGCTTCCATACATTACTGGCGGAACAAACACACCATTATGGATTGCTCGTGTCACAGCTACTCTCATGCTTTCGCTGTTCATTATGGTCCATATACCTATAATCATTTTTCTTTCAGCATCGTTCCATCGTCAAATCTCGCCATCCATCGTACCATCTGCAGTGAACATTCTACCCATATATACCAACTCGTCCACTTGTTCCACAATATCATCATGCAGGGTAAATACTCTACCCTCCTTTTCACCTTCCAGATTGAACACCACAACCTTTGTTTTGTTTACGTTTACCATTAGGTCCATTCTCTCACAGACAATATAAAACTTACTAAGAGCAGTTTGTGGCTCATCCGCATTCTTGCTTAATAAGACTGTGTCATCTGCATACACCAGTACTCGTTTGCGTCACCAACCATTACACCATTTGTACTACATGCTTTCCTAACGAATTTATCCATGTATACATTGAAGAACCGCGGTGACATCGCACAGCCTTACTTAATACTAAAGTATTCACTCACACCTCTTCTGACCCTAACACCTAGCTACCGTTATATACTGCCCTTATTCCGTTTATTAGACATGTACTTACTCCACATTCATTTAATATTTCCCACTTGACGAAGTACACTGCGCAAACTTATTTCTCTGTAGTTAACACATGTATCCATGTATATATTGAACAGCCACGGTGACATCACTCAGCCTTGCTCAATATTAAAGTAAGCAAGTCCTCTTAGCCTAACACATGTCCGCCTACCGTTATATACTGCCGTTATTACATTTATTAGACCTGTACTTACGCCATATTCATTTAATATTTCTCACAGCTTCTCCCTATTCACTCGGTAATTATGCTTTCTCCAAATCTACAAACGTAAAGTCCAGCTTGATTTTTACGCTTAAATACTCTTCGATCACCTGATGGAGAGAAACAATCTAATCCACACAACCTGTGCCGGGCACGAACCCACCCTGCACATCTCAAATCTTAGTTTGGGTAGTTTCACGTACTTTATCAATTAGTACTTCCTCAAATACTTCACCAGGTACACTGAGCAATCTTACTCCTCCTGTCGTTTTTGTAATCACTCTTGTTCCCCTTACACTTATATAATGGTACAATGATCGCCCTCTTACAATCACTAAGCACTTTTCTACACTTAAGGCATACATTGAATAATTCACACCATCTTCATATAAGCTGCACCTTAATACTTTAGCATTTCACCGGTGATTTCATCCACGCCTACCCTTTCCTCTATCTCAATTAACCCAATATCCTCCTCAGTTTCCCTCAAAATTATTCTGTATTTTCTCACTGCTTCCTTCGCTTTTTTATTTCTTACTCTGTACATATCATACAATCGCTTTTTCTCAGTATCATTTGTTACAGCAATCACTACCATGTACCCGTCCTTTTTTCTTACATGCTGCCTTTTTTCCGATTCATTCCACCAAGCACATTTTTTCTGTCTATCTATGTCGCTCTTCTACATTTCTCCACGCATTTTACAACACAGTCTTTCAATCCATGCACTTTCAACGTCATTGCCTTTTATTTGTACGTTCCACACTGCATACCTCATTCTGGCACCATTATCTGCCAGTTTATCTACTCTGATTCTGGACGTTTGTACTACGTTTGCTTTCCTAATCAATAGCCATTTTTATCCTAAACACAGTCTCGATACAACAATAAAGTGGTCCGACCTACACTCCGATTCGAGCATTACTATTGTATCTTTCACCAAGTTTCTAAGTCATTAATTATACATTATCAAGTCAATCATACTTTTAGGTTCACCTTTTTGCCATGTATACATATACACATGTTTATGCCTAAACCACGTATTAGATACAGGCAGGTTTCTCTCCACACAGACGTTCACCAGTCGTTCACCATTCTCATTGACTCTTTGGTTCTCCGAGCTTTCCTAGCATTCGTTCAGTATATTTTCTCTTTGCATCGTTTGCACCGTTTCTAGCATCAAATTAGACAGTTGAGATTGCCCTAAACCCAATTTACGGAGTTGGTTTTTAACTCCTACGGCTTGTTCAAGATGCAGAATGAAATTGACTTTCATCTAAAATTTTAATAATACATTTCATTTTCATTTTAACTAATTTCAGTCCAGCGAAGTAGCTATTAAAACGTTTACAAGCAAATCCACAAACAGATCTTAATTAATTCCCAATTACTAAAACGTTAAGTAATATCGGAAACGTATTTAACATGGTCTTCTGAAACAAGTTTATATGAAAACATCTTTTATATAGAAACAATATTTAAAAAAGTCTAAAATATTGATTTTAAACCAATCTCTGTCAAAAGGGTCTTAGATTTATAAACAAGATTGAATACACAAAGTCGTTGTTGAAAATCGGCAAATGCCTGAGGGCAAATAAACAAATTGACTTTCATTTCCAATTTTGATAATACACTTCATCTTTTATTTTAACAAATATCAGGTCAGCGAAGTAGTTATTAATACGTTTACAAGCAAATTCATAAACAGATTTTAATTACTTCAAAATTACTAAAACGTTAAGTAATATCTAAAACGGGTTTAAGATGGTGATCTTAAACCAGTTTCTATCAAATCATCTTTGACATCAAAACAAAATTTAAAATTCAAGTGTGAGATTTGAAACTAACCCTGTCAAAAGGGTCTTAGATTTATAAACAAATTTGAACACACGAAGTCCTTATTGAAAATGGATAAATTTTATTTTACTTTATCTATTTACTTGTGCAGATTTCTAATGTGTTATAATTACAGATATGGATTTAACTGCTTTGAATGCATCAACATGTTTTAAACCTGTTTAAAGCGTTAAGGATTTAAAGACAGGGGTATAATACAAGATATTCAATATGGACATCATATCAATAAAGTACGCCTGAGGGTGGTGGTGGAGCTGGAGGAATTTAAATGTGTGCTACCTGAGCGTTACCGTAAGTTTTTCAAGGCAAATACCGTCGTATACAGCAATTTAATAAGAACTTGAAGAGTAAAGGTGTTTCAATGCATTCTGTATACAAAACAACCAATTTAAATTCCTTTAGAAAACGTTTTATGATTACAAATACTATGTTGTGTAATGATGAAATTGAGTCAAAAAATAAAAACATTTGTGTCAAGCAGTTAATTCATCAACAACAATAATACGTATGTCAGGTCCTGCTGACATGGCAACTAACTTAATATTTGTTTAAATGTTTAATAAGGTTCAAACTGATAACTTATTCACTCATTTGCAGATCTAAATCTTATGTTGTTTCACACCTTCCATTACTTTTAAAATATACCGCTAGATGGAATCACGATCAGCAATTAGCTTTGTACAAAATACACGACTAGATGGCTCCACAAACAAACAAACAAGGGGTCCACTGCAGTGGGGTTAAGCACCAGGTGGAGCCACAATCAGACTCTATTACAGAAGACATTTATTAATTTTAAAAATAGACCACTAGATGGCGCCACATGTAAACAACCAAAATCAACCAATCATAATACAGTGCCTTAGGCCTCCAACCAGAACACAGAGCCTGGTTGCTGGGCGGGGCGGGGTCTATAGAGTAATCAGAAAACAGGGGACGTGGCCTACCCCTTAGGCCGCCTAATCACAATCATCAGCCTAAGGCTGTATGCGCGCGCACGACCAATCAGCTGGAAGTTCACGTGGCTACGTCGTTCGATTAAAAGTAGTGGGCGGAATCTCCCCTCATTCTACTCTTGCCATATGTACGTGTAGCCTTTACACGCTAAAACGATTTATCATTGTCTACCTTTCACTACATGATTAATTTGAACGACGAAATAATTAGGTTTATGTATACTGCGTGTTTTTACAATTTTAGAGCGATAAATATTGTAGTTAATGTTTAAAGATTTTCTTGTAATTTGCTTTTAAATTATACCAAGTGGTAGAATTGCAAACTGTGTGATTACCTGCAATTACCGCGGCAGTCGGGGGCTGGCGGAATCCCTGCTCTTATGAATAGAGTCCAGTATCAGTGAAGATGCTCATAGCAGAACTTAGCTGTTAGAAACGGGACGCCTAAAACGGGATTCCACGAGGCCTACATGTCTTGAGCTATTTGAAAATAGGGTTCATTTACCCATTAAGAAGAAAGATTTTATTAAAATGCGATTAAAGGTTATGAAAAAGCAATTAAAATTTGAATAAAATGTAAAAAAAATAGTACATACTATCAATTTAATAACATTTTTTTTCTATTTTTTCACAATATCTGTTAGGATCATCTGTTTGCCTGTAAGATCGTCTTCCGAAGGATCTCTATGTACTGCCTCATATAGGGGGCGGGATTGCCATGTACTATACAACTGGAAAAAGCGCCATGTACTAGTGACGTTTGCGTAGACAGCCATATATTGATTAGAGACCTTTTAAAAATTAATTCGGGTACAGCACACTCAAACAGAGATGTATTCGAAAACGGATGAATGTGCGTCTACACATTCATCCATTTTCTAACATCCTACTCGCGGTAATTCTAGAATTTTAGTAGCGTCGCTGGCAAATTGTTCCCAATGTATAACAGTGATTATGTATACAAACATAATTAATACCTTGATACTTATTTAAGTGTGTTATGTTAAAAATACGTTGTTTGTGGTAGAAAGGCAATAAATGGCTTTTTCAGATACAAAGTTATATAAAACATTGTAACGTGCCAATTGTTAGCTATCGTTACATTATTTTAATTTTAGAGTTTGTGTTATTATTGATAAATATATTTATAGTACGTTGGTATCTTGTTTCTCTCAATAATTAGATTTTGGTATATATCGATATTTTCTCTTTAGTGTGTAACAGGTAACATTTATACTTTTCAAAATATCAACCATATTTTAAATTATTAGACAAAGTAAAACACACTCGGTCAATTTAAGTTGCCTACCTTAAAGGCGATATTTTAATTTTAAATATCCAATAAAACCAAAAATAATCAAAATACAGGTTATCTCGCAGTTCAAGCTTAAAGGAGCCAGTTGTCAGTTTTGGGATGATAAAAAGGCATTCCTTTTGCTCGTTAGACAACGACAGAGAAGGTTGCTAAAACTTCAGAGTGGTAAAATTTAATTTAAGTGAAACAGTTATAAATGGGATTTACACTCACTAGTTATTTGAAGTGCTAATGAATTGAATAGTAATTGTTTAGTTAGCATTCTTGCTTTTTTTTGGATCGATAAGCACCTCTCTCTTCTCAATGCTATAACATCTGGCTTCAGCACCTTACCGTTTCTGAGAACTGCTTGAAATTATACCGAGCCTGCACACTGCTTGCATACATTGTGTAGGCTCCCTATTCCGAAGATCTCGGCCAACGAGTGCATCGATCAAAGGTCTGGCAAGTAAATTATCTATTTTTGATCCGGCTCGCTCTTCAAGCACTCTCATCCAGTGAGGACGTTGAATTCTCTTGTAGATATTATAATTAGTGTATAAAAACACACACGCACGCACGCACCACGCACGCACGCACGCACGCACGCACGCACCACGCACGCACGCACACGCACACGCCCACGCACGCACCACCACGCACCACGCACCACGCACGCACGAACGCACGCACGCACGCACGCACGCACGCACGCACGCACCCACCACGCACGCACGCGCACGCGCACGCACGCACGCACAAAAACGCACGACGCACACACACACACACACACACACACACACACACAACACAACACACAGAACCACAGACACACAGACACCACAGACACAACAGACACACAGACACACAGACACACAGACCACAGACAACACAGACACACAGACACAGACACACAGACCACAGACCACAGACACACAGACCACAGACACACAGACACACAGACACACAGACACACAGACACAGCACACAGACACACAGACACACAGACACACAGACCACAGACACAGAACAGCACAGACACACAGACCACAGACACACAGACACACAGACACACAGAACACAGACACACAGAACAACACAGACACACAGACCACAGACACACAGACCACAGACACACAGACCACAGACACACAGACACACAGACACACAGACACACAGACACACAGACACACAGAACACAGACACAACAGCACAACACAGACCACAGACACACAGACACAGACACACAGGCACACAGAGCACAGACACAGCACAGACGCACAGACGCACAGACGCACAGACGACAGACGCACAGACGCACAGACGCACAGACCACAGACGCACAGACGCACAGACCACAGACCGACGCACAAGCACAAGACGACGCACAGACGCACAGACCACAGACGCAAGACAGACCACAGACGCCAGACGCACAGACGCACAGACGCACAGACCACGACGCACAGACGCACAGGACGAACAGACGCACAGACGCACAGACGCACAGACGCACAGACGCACAGACGCACAGACCACAGACGCACAGACGCACAGAGCCGCGACGCACAGCGCACAACGCACAGACGCACAGACGCACAGCGCACAGGCGCACAACGCACAGGCCGGGCCACAGGCGCACAGGCGCACAGCGCACAGCGCACAGACGCACAGACGCACAGACGCACAGACGCACAGACGCACAGACGCACAGACGCACAGACGCACAGACGCACAGACGCACAGACGCACAGACGCACAGACGCACAGACGCACAGACGCACAGACGCACAGACGCACAGACGCACAGACGCACAGACGCACAGACGCACAGACGCACAGACGCACAGACGCACAGACGCACAGACGCACAGACGACACAGACACACACAGACACACAGACACACAGACAGAGACACACACACACACAGTCACACAGACACAGACACACAGACACAGACACACAGACACACAGACACACAGACACACAGACACACAGACACAGACACAGACACACAGACACACAGACACACAGACACACAGACACAGACACACAGACACACAGACACACAGACACAGACACACAGACACAGACGCACAGACGCACAGACACAGACGCACAGACGCACAGACGCACAGACGCACAGACGCACAGACGCACAGACGCACAGACGCACAGACGCACAGACGCACAGACGCACAGACGCACAGACGCACAGACGCACAGACGCACAGACGCACAGACGCACAGACGCACAGACGCACAGACGCACAGACGCACAGACGCACAGACGCACAGACGCACAGACGCACAGACGCACAGACGCACAGACGCACAGACAGACGCACAGACGCACAGACACAGACGCACAGACGCACAGACGCACAGACGCACAGACGCACAGACGCACAGACGCACAGACGCACAGACGCACAGACGCACAGCACACAGACACACAGACACAGACACACAGACCACAGACCACAGACACACAGACACACAGACACAGACACACAGACACAACAGACACAGCGCACAGACGCCACAGACGCACAGCGCACAGACGCACAGGCACAGACGCACAGACGCACAGACGCACAGACGCACAGACGCACAGACGCACAGACGCACAGACGCACAGACGCACAGACGCACAGACACAGACGCACAGACGCACAGACGCACAGACGCACAGACGCACAGACACAGACGCACAGACGCACAGACATACAGACGCACAGACGCACAGACGCACAGACGCACAGACGCACAGACGCACAGACGCACAGACGCACAGACACACAGACACACAGACACACAGACACACAGACACACAGACGCACAGACGCACAGACGCACAGACGCACAGACGCACAGACGCACAGACGCACAGACGCACAGACGCACAGACGCACAGACGCACAGACGCACAGACGCACAGACGCACAGACGCACAGACGCACAGACGCACAGACGCACAGACGCACAGACGCACAGACGCACAGACGCACACACGCACAGACGCACAGACGCACAGACGCACAGGACGCACAGACGCAACGCACAGACGCACAGACGCACAGACGCACAGACGCACAGACGCACAGACGCACAGACGCACAGACGCACAGACGCACAGACGCACAGACGCACAGAGCACAGACGCACAGACGCACAGACGCACAGACGCACAGACGCACAGACGCACACAGACGCACAGACGCACAGACGCACAGACGCACAGACGCACAGACGCACAGACGCACAGACGCACAGACGCAGACAGACGCACAGACGCACAGACGCACAGACGCACAGACGCACAGACGCACAGACGCACAGACGCACAGACGCACAGACGCACAGACGCACAGACGCACAGACGCACAGACGCACAGACACAGGCACAGGACGCCACAGCCACAGGCACAGACGCACAGACGCACAGACGCACAGACGCACAGACGCACAGACGCACAGACGCACAGCACAGCACAGACGCACAGACGCACAGACGCACAGACGCACAGACGCACAGACGCACAGCACGCACAGACGCACAGACCACAGACGCACAGACGCACAGACACAGACGCACAGACCACAGACGCACAGACGCACAGACGCACAGCACAGCACAGACGCACAGACGCACAGACGCACAGACGCACAGACGCACAGACGCACAGACGCACAGCACGACACAGCACCAGCAGACAGGCACAGACGCACAGACACAGCACAGCACAGCACAGACGCACAACGACACAGACGACACAGACGCACAGACGCACAGACGCACAGACGCACAGCCAGGCGCACAGACGCACAGACGCACAGACGCACAGACGCACAGGCGCACAGGCGCACAGGCGCACAGGCGCACAGGCGCACAGGCGCACAGACGCACAGGACGCACAGGCGCACAGACGCACAGCAGCGCACAGGCGCACAGACGCACAGGCGCACAGACACAGGCGACACAGCACAGACGCACAGACGCACAGGCGCACAGGCGCACAGCGCACAGGCGCACAGGACGCACAGGCGCACAGGCGCACAGCACACAGCGCACAGACCACAGCCACAGCGCACAGCGCACAGACGCACAGCACAGCACACAGCGCACAGCGCACAGGCAGACACAGGACGCACAGACGCACAGCCACAGCGCACAGCGCACAGGACGCACAGGACGCACAGGCGCACAGGCGCACAGCGCACAGGCGCACAGCGCACAGACGCACAGCGCACAGACCACAGACGCACAGACGCGCACAGACGCACAGACCACAGACGCACAGACGCACAGACGCACAGACGCACAGGCGCACAGGCGCACAGCAGCACAGGCGCACAGGCGCACAGGCGCACAGCGCACAGCGCACAGGCGCACAGGCGCACAGGCGCACAGGCGCACAGGCGCACAGGCGCACAGGCGCACAGGCGCACAGGCGCACAGGCGCACAGGCGCACAGGCGCACAGGCGCACAGGCGCACAGGCGCACAGGCGCACAGGCGCACAGGCGCACAGGCGCACAGGCGCACAGCGCAGCGCACAGCGCACACGCGCAGCGCACAGCGCACAGCGCACGGCGCACAGGCACCAGCGCACAGCGCACACGCACAGGCGCACAGCGCACAGGCGCACAGGCGCACAGCACAGCACACAGCACGCACAGACGCACAGACGCACAGACGCACACGCAGCAGCAGACGACAGACGCAGACAGACGACAGACGACAGACGACAGACGCAACGCACAGACGACAGACGCAGACGACAGACGCACAGACGACAGACGCAGACGCACAGACGCACAGACGCAGAACAGAGACAGAGACAGAGACAGAGCACAGAGACAGACAGAGACAGAGACAGAGACAGAGACAGAGACAGAGACAGAGACAGACAGAGACAGGCCAGGACAGCACAGAGCACAGCGACAGGGCACAGGCGACAGAGACGCACAGCGCACAGGCGCACAGGGCACAGAGCGCACAGACGCACGCGCACAGGCAGCACAGACGCACAGACGCACAGCAGACAGACGCACAGAGACAGACGCACAGGCACAGACGCACAGACGCACAGACGCACAGACGACAGACGCACAGACGACAGACGCACAGACGCACAGACGCAGACGCAGACGCACAGACGACAGACGAGCAACGCACAGACGCAGACGCAGACGCACAGAGACAGACGCAGACGCACAGACGCAGACGCACGAGACGCAGACGAGACAGACGCAGACGCAGAGACAGAGACAGAGACAGAGCAGAGCAGAGCAGAGACAGAGACAGAGAAGAGACAGAGCAGAGCAGAGACAGACGCAGAGACAGAGACAGAGACAGAGACAGAG
>JARFJB010001303.1:0-33673 GCA_036346205.1 Vesta saturnalis
CAATAAGTAGATTTTATGCATTTTACGTGACATTTAGATTTTAGCCAATAGATGTCGAATTCGTTCTTTATGCAGGTCCCAAAGCATTGTATCGATGGCCAACGTGCATCCCAGATAAGCGATGTGAAAATCGCCATGTTTGTACCAATTTCGTTGATAAAACGCCCCTAAGTATTGCATTGATGCGCAATAAGTGGATTGAATGCATTTTCTTTGAACACATGGATTTCCACCGAGATGCAAAAATCCTTATTTATATAGCAATGTTGATGGAAAAACTACTAAGCCTTGTATCGTTGCCTAAGACGTTATTTCAATACATTTTCCGTGACCCCATAGATATTGGGTAAGAGATTTCAAAATCGTAATTTATGTACCAATTCCTTTGAAGAAACGTCCAAATATGTTAGCGTTATAACCAAGAAGTGAATTTTGTGCATTTTTGTGATTACGTGCATTTTGACCTCAAACTCGTTATTTATGAACAAATTTCGTTAGGAAAACGTCCAAACACATTGCTTTGATGCCCAAGAAGTGAATTTTATGCATTTTAGGTGAATACGTGCATCTCGACTAAACGTTGTCAAAATAGATATTTGAGCACCAATGCAAACGCGTCAGATCGATACCCAAGAATTGAATTTACGGCGACTACGTGCATTTGGACCAAGATATATTAAAGCCTTGATTTATGCATCAATTTCGTTTGAAAAAACGTAAAAATGAAAGGCATACTTTTATTCATAACAGTTTTTACAAAATCATTTCAAGAATTTATAGTATTGTCAAGACGGTTTATAGTATTGAAAAATTCGTTTTTCGTATGCACGTTATCTCGGTCTAGGAACGTCATATACTTTTAAAACTTGATATATAGCACCTATTGATTTGCAAGTACATAGGTTTTCAGTCACCGAAGTTTGGTTATATTGTAATAGACAAAAGCTACCAACAACACAAAACATTGTTACGAGACATTGTTCTGTTAAAGATTGCTTGTATGTATAATGTGGCGGCAACGAAGACAAAGATAGGTACGTTTTGTGTATTTATTATAAAGGAATCGTAAAAATAAGTTGGATTGAGATCAAAATCTAAACATTTTGGACTTTTAATGTTGCTTATAAAAGAGGAACATAAAGACATTGTAGTTCTATACACTTGTATAATATCTGATGTGGAACAACACCTTCCAACCTACAAAGTGGAAAAATTAAATAATTTTAACAATAGTTTTTAGAATAATTATTCAATCCCTTGTGTAATACATTCATAACGAAAATAGGAAACGTATCTACTAAATCATTACTTAAATGTAATGATTTAATGGCACCGAGCTTTGTATTATTAGACGCAGTTATTAAGGGAAGCATAATTATTACCTTTTCAATGAAAAATGTAAAACCCTACTTCTGGTTTCATTTCCACATTGGAACTTCCTTTTCGCGTAATTTCATAACTCTGTCTTCTAGCTTAAAAGAAACGAGCATTAGCCATTTGATTCAATACCTAAACGGAAATGAAGGACTGAAAAGTTTTGGCGTCCCAAAGTATGACTAACTTTTGTATGAGAGGTCCCTGTTTTACGATAATATATTCTACACCAAGTCTAATGTTAGAAATTAGCAGTAATTTTCTGCAAAATGCAGAGGCACAGTAAAATTTGTAACAATTTGGGAGGTTTTCGATCTATTTTTAAGTTACGCCAAATATAGTTATGGACCATACCTATACCTAAGTGTTAATGAGCGACTTGTAAGTGCCATCTATAACACTATAACAGGTGAAGCATGCAACTTACTCCGAACACCACAAAGAATTTTAACACCTCTGGAAGATAAACCCAAAAGAACGGGTGATAACGTTCAGATTTCCATTGAGCCAATACTAGCCTACCACAGTTTCCAAACGTGGCACCAAGCATCAACAGCGAGGTTGTCTGTCAGATTTTGTACGGTAATTTTTAGGATGATCCTGAAAATTAAAGTTAATGTGGAGCGACAGTAGTTCTGAATAACATAAAGGAGACAGGTACGTCTCTGTACACACGATAGTTTAAATGCTGAATGTACGATTAGTAAGTACAAGCACTTTAATGGCCCGTAGTCCGGGCAGATAAGGTTTTCTGTCATCAAAAAGTATTCGAGTGTACATTAGAGGAATTCCTTTTTATCAACTTAATTAAGTCAACTAACATTGGCAGAATTGAGTATTTTGGACGTTTTAAGCTGTTGGGCTTATATCCTGTTATACTGCATAAACATATTTTTGATCTGGTCTATGGTCTTTACTGTTGATACCTAATTTGCAACTATATCACTGCTGTAGGGAAGCTTTATTTGTGAACACCCACTCTGGACGACAGTTCCGCAAACGGACCAAATGTGACCAACAACGGTACAATCCTCCATCTTTTACGCAGTTTGGTCTTCTTTGTCTAGTGTATACCTAGTTTACCTAAAAAGTAATAAGTAGCTTATCACCTTGTCTGGATTCAACTACCTTAGGAAATTAAAGTAAGACTTAAGTTTAATAAGGTGTATGGTCATTTTGCTGTGTATAATGTATAACTCTATTAATTTTGCTTTAAAATGAT
Source organism: Vesta saturnalis (assembly GCA_036346205.1). Taxonomy (NCBI): domain Eukaryota; kingdom Metazoa; phylum Arthropoda; class Insecta; order Coleoptera; family Lampyridae; genus Vesta; species Vesta saturnalis. Next base: position 2,597 of record JARFJB010001303.1, read on the forward strand.
CACGTAATTTACACCGGGCTTTAAATTTTCAATCCTGTTATTCAAACTTAACGTACCCTTTGCTTACGTATAATTCGTACAAGGACATAATTTAGATTCATTTTAAGGGATTATGCTTGATTAATTACGTAAGTGCAGAAATTATACTTATGTGGCAATATATTCAATTTATATTATTGTGTGTCTAATAATTAATGTGGTTAGTCTACACTGGTGTGGAAGTGTCATATTACTAATGGTGACTGTATGAAGGGAGTAGCTGTCAAAACCTTGTAGAACTAAATCCAAATTTGATATTATTTAAAGTTCTAGTGATACAGCATGAAATAGTTTTACCATTTTCCACCTGTTTGTTTATAAAAATTTTAGCTGGTTTGATTATTAACGAATGTGAAGTGCATAGTATTACTGAGCATTTGTGGAAACTTTCTTGACTTTAATAGCTACGCATGTATTTAAGTAAGAAATTGAAATTTCAAGTGTTTAAAAACCGTTTGTAGCGTAATTGATTTGATGGATAATATTTTTTTATTACCTACACAGCTTTAATATTTTAAATGGGGGTTCACGTGTAATTATATCAGGTCAAATTACAATTGAGCTAGTTCTTACATTGATAACATTGATCCGACATAGCAATAACAATACTAGGGAGTTTACAAGAGTTCATGGAAATAATTCACTAGTTTCTTTGCGTACACTGTTTTATATTGATAATTACAGCTAATTACACTATATTCACCACTATACCGGATTCTACAGAATATAGTTACTGGAATCGGATGTGCATTTAATGGAGTACAAGGGATCGATTTTATTACGCTTTTGTTATTCAGAATTTTCTCAACCTAATCACAATTGTGGGTAACGGGTAGACACTCCTGCGATACCGGCAGTGATAGGTCTACTTCAGGGATGCGACCCTGCCCTCGTCAGCCCAGATTCTCTCTCAATTCCCACAACTGAAAGGAATCTGGTCCAAACCCCTACATCCTACCCATCCAAGTTTATTCCCACCCGTATATTCCCTACCTATCTTCCAACCTGATAAGCTAGCGTGGAAGATTTAGGCTGATACCCTCATCATAACAAAAATATACATTAGAACGTATAACATCAGAACACTAAGGACTGGCGATAGATTAAAGGAATTGGAAGAAGAACTAAAAAGGGTTAAATGGAACATACTGGGCCTGGCAGAAGTCAGAAGAGAGGGAGAAAGAGCAATACGACTACAGTCAAGTAATATGCTGTGCCAATCAAATTGTGAAGAAGATAGCATAGGATGCGTAGGTTCATTATCTCGAAGAGAACAAAAGAAAGAATATGTAGTATTAGAGATAAACAACAAAGTATCTGTATAAATAATCCCAGTATACGCCCCGACTCAATCACATAGCAAAGAAGAAGTAGAACATTTTTATGAAGAGGTGTCGGGAGCGCTCAAAGACTACCCAACCAAATACAAATTGGTCATGGGAGACTTTAACGCCAAACTAGCCAAAAAACAAAGCGACACAGAGCTAAAAGCCGGAAATTGAGGTTACGGCACCAGAAATGATAAAGGAGACACACTATACAACTTTCTAGAACAAGAAAACCTCTACACAATGAATACATTTGTTAAAAAGAAACCGCAAAACAAATGGACCTGGCCAAACCCACATCGGAATACGTAAAACGAAATCGACTATACATTAACAACAAATAAAGAAATAATTAAAGACATCGAGGTACTAAACACATTTACAACAGGAAGTGACCATAGACAAGTCAGAGATAAGTTGCACATAAGTGTAAAGCTAAGTCGAGTAAAAAAGATAAAAAACAACCAGTACAGACACAGCATCCAAGTAATAAAAGAAAAACCAGAGTCATACCAAAACGATATTAAATACAGGTTAAAAAACAAAGAATACACAAACATGGATGTAAACGAAATAAACAAATCCTTAACAAGAGCAATCAGAATCGGCTAACAAAATTAGTCCAACACAAAGAACACCCAGCAATCCACTCTCGGAGACGGTAAAACGGTTACTAAATAAAAGAAGAGAGTTGATAGAACAAAACAAACAAAGAAGCACCGAATTTGTGGAACTAAACAAATCAATAAGAAAAACTGTCAAACAGAACAAATTAAAAAACAAGATGAACAGATCCAGGAAGTCATTGCGAAAAATCAAAACATGAAAGTTCGGAGACAAAAACTACACGAAACGCAATAATAGTAGTAAATGACAAAGAGGGAAAGAAAATAAGAAAGAGAGACAAAATAAACAAAAAACTGAGGAATACTATGAAGAACTATACAGAAGTCAACAACAGCCTACTCTCCAAACGACAAAAAACATAGAGAGAAAAATAATAAATATAAACTCGGAGGAGATACCGGAGATTGATATAGAAGAAATAAGAAGCGCACTAACTGATATGAAAAAGCAGAAAGCACCAGCAAAAGACAATATAACAAAAGAACTAGTAATAGAAGGAGGAGAAGAAGTTATCAACACATTAAAAATCCTATTCAATGAATGCCTAAAGACAGGAAAACTAGCTACAAAATGGAAAGAAGCTACTACAGTTTTGCTGTACAAAAAAGGAGACAAAAAAGATCTCAAGAACTATACACCAATAACACTATTATCACAGGTTTATAAACTCCTATCACGAATAATACTAAATACAATAAAGAATAAAATGGAATTGTTCACATCCCACGAACAGACAGGATTTCGCAAAGGGTTTAGCACAATCGACCATCTAATCAAAATGTTAATTGAAAAAGCAAAAGAATATCATCTACCTCTGTATATGGCTCTATTAAAATACGAAAGAGCTTTCGACTCAGTTGAAACTTGGGCAATCCAACAAGTCTTAAGGAATGCCAGATTTGACTACAGATACACGTCGCTCATTGGAGACATCTATCATGAACAGACAACATGAAACGAAACCTATACCTATAAGCAGAGGGATTCAACAGGGCGACCCGTTATCTACTAAGCTATTTACATTGACCCTGGAGGACATGTTCAAAAATCTGAACTGGGAAGAAAAAGGCATCAACGTAAACGGGGAATATTTAACCATCTAAAATATTCAGATGACATAGTGTTAATTGCCTCAAATAAGAAACAACTAGAGTCTATGGTGACAGAATTAAAGGTCAACTCCAGGGTGGTGAGTTTGAGGATCAACATCTCAAAAGCAAAAATAATGACAAACACAGAAGAAGAAATAGACATAAAACTAGAAGGTACCAACTTGAAACAGGTTGAAGAATACATATACTTCGATCAATGAATAACGCTAAACAAAATGAATCACGAGACAGAAGTCAAAAGAAGAGTAAGTCTGGGATGGGCCCTCTTTGGCAAATTGAGCTATATACTCAGAAACGGGAAGATCTCGCAACATCTAAAAACAAGGGTTTTCGACCAATGTATAATCCCAACAATGACGTATGGCGCCCAGGTATGTTCTTTCACAAAGAAAAACGTGGACAGGTTGATAAAGGCTCAAAGAGAAATGGAAAGACAAATGTTGGGAATTCCACTGAATTACAGAAAAAGAAACGCGTGGATAAGAGAAAGAACAAAGATTACAGACATCAGAGAAACAGCAGCTAGCAATTTGCAGGACACAACGCTAGGCAAACAGACTCCAAATGGAACCAAATGTTTCACGAATGGAGACCGTGGCTAGGAAACCGGGAGCGTGGAAGACCCTAATGAGTTGGGTGGACGACATGAAAAGGCTGGAAAATAATGGCACAAAACAGAGAACAATGGAAAATAGTTGGGGAGGCTTACATCCAAAACTGGACCAAAGTAGGCTAAAAAACATGATTTTCTATTGTGAACAAATTATTTAACGTTTTGCACATCGAGCGGGAGAGGTCAAAGAAAAAGGAAAAAGAAATGCGCGTGCTCCAGTATGCCGAATGAAATTTAGGGATTGAACTGAAACTTGCACAGTGCGCATTTTTGGGCCTGACAAAGAACTATGTTATTGCAGAAAATCTTACTAACACGTACACACGTACACACGCACACTCGCACACACGAACACATGCACACACCCAAAGATCCATGTTATTACAGAAAATACGACTAACCTTTGTGATGGAGTCCTGGCAAACTGACCGTCGCATAATTTCTCTCGAAAGAATGCTATTTCTGTTTGAGGGTCAGAAACCTGCCCCCCAAGCTAACTCTGAGTTCATTTAAGAAATAATAACTGACAGGTAAATAAGCGTCGGCACTGTGATTGAAAGTGAATATATAATGTAATAATTATTTTCCTAAAACTTAAAAAAAATGGTCACATCGCCCCATCCAAGTACTGGCCGCGCGCAACATTGCATAACTTCGGTGATCGCACAAGAACCAAATAAAAATCGTATCAACAACAACTTTATTTGCAATTATATATATATATGTATACAAAATATGTATATACACTGACTATATGTACATTTCTTATAAAAATAGTCCGTATTATAACGTTTCGCCTGCCCATAACGTTAAATTTTGATTAATTTGAGCTTTGTACCCTATTGATTTTGTAGAACATATGTGGGTTTTATTTTTACAATTATATTACAGTGATAGGAAACTGATTATAAAAACCTCCCTTACTATATTTTTATACAAGGTAGATCTATTTTATACAAGTTATATTTTTTTATGAAGATTCATTAGTTGTATTATAGATTTCTAAAGTTTCATATGTTTCATTAAGTTTTTGTGGTAGTTGAGGGTGGGAGTTAGTACGTTTCGAGTTATTCAGTTATTATTTCAGATAATGGGGTTAGTTTTGTTAGTTGCGTTAGTTACCTTATCTGTCGCTGTTAGTGATTGATCTCAAGTATTTATTTTGTGTTCTCTCTCATTTTTGTTTTGTAATTTTGGATGCGTTGCATCATGCTGATGCAGCATAAGTAATTAAGGGTCTAATGCCGGCTTTGTATAAAATTTATTTGTCGTGAAGTACCCATAAGCGATTTTTGCATGAATAGGGTATAAATTGTTCTTATCACGGAATACGTTTTTGACACTGTGATGTGTTTTGTATGTGATAATTGATTGTCCATTCTCATTCCCAAAGATTTAGCATCTTTTTTTGGTTATTAGTTCTTAATTTTGTGAAGATTCGGCTGTAAATTTTTTCCTAAAGATGTTTTCGGTTTTTTCTACATTTATTTTAACCATCCATTTGTCATAATATTTTGGTGAGTACCTCCAAGTGAATTTGGTTTTGCTCGCATGCCATTTCTGCGTAAAAGGAGTGCGAATATATTGCAGTGTCATCTGCTAAACGTGCTGTTTTAGTCATGGTAAAAACTGCCATGCTAGCGATGTAATAATTAAATAGTTGTGGTGCAAGTACCGACCCTTATGGTACACCTGCGTTGTACTGCTTCTATTCTGACGTGGTATTGTTGATTTTAACCTGAAATTGCTTGTTAGTGAGATATGTATGGATAAGTACCGTGATTTTTAAAGGAATGTTGTAGTTATTAAGCTTATGTACAAATCCGCCGATCCAAACGGCATCGAAGGCTTTCTTAATGTCTAGAAACGTCATTACTGTAATATTATCTTCCTTGTAGTTTATGGATATGCCACTTACTATTCGAAAACAAAACCTTTCGTTAGGGATGATTTTTATTTGCTTTTCAATTATTGGCATGCTGCTTAATATGAGTTTTTCGGTCATTTAGCTCAAGTTACTTGTCAGGTTTATGGGTCTGTAGCTAAGTGGATTATTAGGGTCTCTATTTAGCTTAAGTAAAGGGATAATTGTAGTTTTTTCCCATACCTTAGGATAATGCTAGAAGAATAAAATAGTATTAGTTATGTAATGAAGCTGTACTATAGCTTTCGTAGATAAGTTTATTATTATGATGCCTTCGATTCCATATGTGCCTGTCGCTTTTCGTGTGGACATGTTCTTGATTATTTCCTTTACATCACGGGGAGTTGTTTGTACTTTTTTCAGGAATTTAGATTTTGTTGAGTTTTTTATTACGCCTTGTATCATTTTGATGATATCTTTTTGTTCTTGTGTTATATTGTCCATGTCAACTGTGTGTTGTCGTAGGTTTTTGTGGGCATTCATGTTTTTTCTGTCTGTGAATGAGGTCTTGTTGTTTTTATGCTACTTTCGGGTTGATCCTGTCCACAGTTTGTACATCTCGCTGGTAGATCTATTGATTTGGTGCTGTAATGTGATTATCTGCGCATTTAACACATTTAGGTTTTGCAAAACAATTGCTTGTTGCATGTCCCCATTCTTGACATCTTCTGCATTGCGTTATAATGCGGTTGTTAACATTCCTTTCCCACTTTATTTTAGTGTAACAGACGTATTTTATTTTTAAATGTAGAAACTGTGTTTTCATCTTAGATGTGCTCCTTGTGTGGACATTCTATACAATTTGATTATCGGAAGTTCGTATTTTTGAGTCAATTCAAGGTTACATCCCTACGAAAGCCTCGTATTTTTTTGTTTTTTGCAGTGAAGGTATGGAATTCGGTGTCTTCCTTTTCCATTTTCATTTTCATATTGAGCCAATCGTCATAGGTACTTAAATGAATACTTGTACCGTCTTGTGTGTGTTTAACGTAAAATTTACTTATAATACCTTGTTTGAGGTTGTTTATAGTTTTTATATTCGTTAGTTCACCATGCATTGGCGGTGGTGGTTTTCTTTTTCTTTGTTGAATTTTTTTGTTATTAGGAATTATTTGTTTCTTCTGCTCCTTCATTTTCATTGGTTATTTCCACGTTGTCATTATCATCAGCTTCGCATTCACTTAGTGCATCGTGGTTTTAATATTGTAGTGAGTTTAGTGTTTGTTGCTCATTTTCTGTCATAGGTTTCCGTTTTAATGTTTTAGTCTGTATATTGTTATTAAGAGCAGTGTAAATACTATCCATATTGTTTCCGTCACTACCCTGGCCGGTTTTATTATTGTTTAAACTGTTTATTGAACGGGCTGTTTAAAATCACTTTAAGCGCTTTAACAATGATGCACACCCATACTGTTCAGTTGCACAGGTAGAAATACAACTTAATGGTTTGCATGCAAAGCCGTTTACCCGAACTTTCGTGTAACTATTACATCGCGGCATTTTTCTATACATCCTGAAATCTGATTTCCCCCACTTTTTCACAAAAAGCGCTTTACTAATTCGACCCGTTTTATTATTTTAGTTCGTATGAATGCTATTCTATGCAATATATCTTACTACAGGTCCCGAGGGTACAATGCGCGCAGTCTGGACTTAAAATTTCGTTCTTCCTACGCACCTCATTTGCCTGAATAACGCTTCTCTACTCTCAAACATTTCGAAAAGCAATGATATAGTTTCTTCTAGAAAAACCAATTCAAACTGCTGAATGCGTAACGTTGCAGGTGCTGGTGCAGTGTTTCATCCGAACCACTCAAACCAATGATAATTGCACACGGAATACCCAATTACTCAGTGTTTAATAATCACAACTATAATGTAACTACATATAAGGTCTGTCCAGGAATAAATTACAATGGTTCATTTATTTTACATACGGGGTGTTTAAAAAAACGTTCCGCTAATTTCTAGGGTAAATAGAATATTAAAAAATAACTTTATTTTGGTTAATAAACGTGTGCCCGAAAATGCATCCTTAAGAAAATACGGCCCTGTAAACGTGGTCCAAAATTATTATCTCTGAAACAGCTTAAGCAAATTTACACCACAGATATCTTTAATTAGGTCATAAAAGATAGTATTGACAAATTTTTAATATTTTGTACGGGGGCGTCGCTGACGGAGGGGTGCCAGTTGTTTTGCACCTAAACTTTTTTTGTGCAAAATAATATTTCTTAATCAATTTGCCACAAAAAAGTTACTCTTGTTGAAAGTCAGAAAAATTACTGGTTTTGGATTTATTTGAGGTTTTAGCAAGTAATGCTGGCCGAATTAATAAATTGTTTCAAAATGAAACAATTAATAATTTTCATGCGCGAGAACTAACTACCTCAGGGAATAATGATTGTTTCAGAAACTGCTAAGAGGTAAATATATAGGAAATTATTTAGAACTTAAAAAATGTTTTAATTGTATGACATTAACACAGAGCAGACAAAGAAAACAATAAAAAAAAACAACGAATAACATCAAACAAACAAAAAAGAAATTAGTAAGTAGGTAAACATCGCGAGTCTGCAGTCTAAGCCTACTTAATTCAAGTAAATCAAATTAACTCAATATTTCTTTTACTTTCTTATTTTAGGTAAAACATGCTAAAACCTCAAATAACTCCAAAACAGAAATTTTTTGACTTTCAACAAGATTACCTTTTTTGTGGCAAAGTGTTTAAAAAATATAATTTTTGCCCAAAAAATTAAAAATATGTTTATGAATAAAATTTTGGGGCCAAAATAAGTGGCACCTTTAACGACGCTCCTATACAAAATATTAAAAATTTGTCACCACTATCTTTTATGACCTAATCAAAGGTATTTGTAATATAAATTTCATTTAGGTATCTTAAACCGTTTCAGAGGTAATAAAAAAATATTTGTATTAAGTACTTAATAGATTTAGTTTTAGGATATACCGCTTGCACACTATAGCGTTACAACGTAAGTTATTTATCAATAGCTGCTAATCCTTTAACAATGGAACGCACGTGTTGTTGAGTTCTAAAGTAATGATCATAGGCGTGTACATGGGTTTTGCAGTAAAACAAATGACTATTGTAATGTTTTATTTAAAACTTAACTATAAAAAGTGATTTTACAAATGTGATTGTAATACATCATCTTAACTCCTTATTACCCATATTAAAGAAGAACAAACATAATTTATAAGAAATATAATACATATATAATTTGAAATACAGTTATTCTGAAAATTCATGTTTCTTCGGAAGAACTAGCATTTGGCCTATTGAAGTTACAATACTCTACAGTAACTTCTGTCATATTGTCAAGTTCTCACCTTTTTGTTTCTCTTTTATTACGTGTTCGATACACTTTTTCCATTTTCCCGCAGTCCCCTTAATCTGCGCCCATATTAATTCAATAACGTTCAATTCGCAATGCATATCTTTTAAACTTTGTTCTAACACCTTGTACTAGGCTTAGTAGCTCTCTTTTTACCATATCATGTTCTTCTTGGGGAAAGCCATTCCATTGTAGCACCTTTTTTCCAGGAAGTTGTAGGTATACGATCAATTTGTCTGGAATGGTAGCTGACATTGCCCATAACAATTACGGCACCCTTTGGTATTAAATCTAACGTTTGCACAAAGTATTCTTCAAAAACATCCACATCCATGTCCTCGTGATAATCACCGGTATTTTGCAACTCAAATAGCAGTAAACCTCCCTCCATAAAGCCTTCGTCACTTCCTATACGCGTAATGATTAAGCGTCGCCCTTTCCCTGAAGGAAGTCTTAAACCTGTAGATAATCCTCCTAAAAAAGCCTGTCTGCACTCGTTATATTTTTGTTTTGTAACATTTTTCCCACGCTATAGGCTTCATTTACGCACGTTTCGTCTAAATAATAAATTTTCTTGCCTTCAGAATGTAATTTAGAGATATTTCGTAGGTAATTTCTTCTCCAAAACATAATTTCTTCCTTACCAATTTTTCCCATGAGAAATTCAATTCGTGCAAAATTTGCCGCAACATCGTTCTACTTAAATTGGGTATACGGTCTTCCTCTTTCGGAACTGACAGAATTTTCATTAATGTGGGTATTTGTTTTTTAAAATAAAACGAATGCACTATTCTAATTCGGATATTTCTCTTTTTTTTGTACCACGAGATAAACTAGGCACTGAAATTTTGTCTTCACGTAAAAGTCTGAATATTGTTGTTTTTCCAATGCCAGTCATACATGAACGTATTACAACAGACTCACCAACTTTTTTCAATGGATGACATTTCAGATGATTGTACACACTGAGCAGAATAATTTTTTCGTTGGCAGAAAGCGCAGACCCCTTAACACGTTTCATTGGAATAAATTCAGGACTCGACGCCATTTCTATTAAACCCAATACTGCAGCGTAATTACACCTTATGATATATCGATATATAACTTAGGCTATCATTATATTTATAGAGGGTGAGTGCCTACTGCGTGGACGGAGGATTGCTCCTTAACTATTAGCGATATCAAAACCACTTTGGTGTGGTAATACGCGATCATTGGACATACGTTCTAAACATATTTAGGTATATACAGGGTGATTGACAAAAATATGAAACACAAACCTGTGTTTTTTAATGGAACGCCCTGTATGTGTTTTAATTTTTTGATTCACTGTTACATTTAGTATGAAAGTATAGAAGTTTGTATCTGTATCTCTAACCCCTCTGCAGATATCGCCACGTTAGTACCAAAACAGTGTTAACTTTGAAACCATGATGCGAGCATTATCACCATGATTTTGTAAATCTGTTTATACCACCGAAAAGTAGATACTAATTGATAATAGGTTTCATAGCCATAAGACGGACCCTTCTTGAGATATTGACGCTTTATTTGAAAATATTGACATACAGAAGAACAAATAAAACAAAGTCCAGAGCTAATAAGGAAATACGAATGGCGAATAAATTCTTTAACTGATAGGAAAACCTAATTAATAACTAAACAATAAAATACTTCTTTACACCTAAAAATATGTTGAACAAGTAAACATAAACGAATAAAACCATAAATTCACATTAAATGTTCAAAATGCTGACCACACCTTGCTAAACACCTTGTAATTCACTCGGTAACCGAAAGATACACTCGCAACAACATTAGAAGCGAAATGGATTGAAACTCAGCTCTAATTCTATTTTTCATATCTTCACTTTTGGTGAGAGGATGCTGATAAACTTTTTCTTTAAAGTAGCCCCAAAGAAAGAAACAAGGGGAGTAAGATCCGGTGATCTGGCTGGCTATTTTTGCATACCACCTCATCCTATCCACCTCATCGGATAATTTCTATCCAGATATTGCCTACGTTGATTGTACAGTGTGGAGGGGCGCCACCCAGTTGAAACCACATCGTACGAATATTATCTAACTCGATATCTTCCAAAAGCTCGGATAAATCGTTTTGCAAAAACTGTAAATATCTTTCTCCAGTAAGGACTTCCATCAAAGAAAAAATGACCAACCACATTAAAATTTATTATTATGTTATTGTATTATACACACTAACTTTTAAGATGTGTGGATTAGTATCTGAATACTGATGACAGTTGTGTGTATAAATATTGCCATTATTGTGAAATGTTGCCTCATCCGTAAATAGAATGTTATTAACAAAATTGGGTTCTTCATTGACTTAGTTACCCATTGGAAGGTATTCACGATTTTTAAAATCTATCTTACTTATAGCTTGATGTTGCTCGATATGATAAGGATGCAATTTTTTTTTTAATAAAGCTGCGAACTATATTTCTATTTAGGTTTAGGTGTGTACTTAGCTCTCTGGTACTAATTTGCGGATTTTCTATAAGGGATGCCATAACTGGAAACTCAATTTCTTTATTTGGGATTGTTTTTGCGCGCTTAGGATAACATACACTTCTAGAATATATAAATCTCTCAGCTACATTCATAAACGATTCTTTCCACGGCTTTCTCAAACGGGTAGCCAGTAAATTGTTTCTTTGAGCTTCGCCGTAAATAAACATCATATCGACCATTTTTTCTTTGGAAAAATTCATTTTATACAACAAATTGAGAAAACGACAATCCAAAAACACACAAACTAGTGGAACAATATTTTAACGATTATACAAACGTCAAAACAATAGATGCAATTGTTCCTCTTTATTACGAACGGATAGCCTACCTGATTTGTTTTGTTGAATTCTATTGTCAGAGTAAATTTGGAATTTAGAATATTTTTACATAAAGGCATCAATATCTCAAGAAGGGTCCGTCTTATTGCTATGAAACCTATTATCAATTAGTACTTACCTTTCATGGGGAATCGAAATGTGAAAAAAATATAACACCCTGTATATTTTTTTGTATTTTGTGTTGTTGCGAGTGAATCTTTCATTTTACCGACCGAATTTCAAAGTGTTTAGCAAGACGTGGTCAGCATTTTGAACACTTAATTTGAATTTATGGTTTTATTCGTTTATGTTTATTTCTTCAACCTATTTTTAGGTGTAGAGAATTACTTTATTGTTTAGTTATTAATTAAGTTTTCCTATCAGTGAAAGAATTTATTTGCCATTCGGATCTTCTTATTTGCTCTGGACCTTGTTTTATTTGTTCTTCTGTATGTCAATATTTTCGAATAAACCGTCAATATCTCAAGAAGCGGCCGTCTTATGGCTATAAAACCTATTATCAATTAGTATCTACTTTTCGCGGGGAATCGAAATATAAAAAGATATACAGGGTGTTGCATATGAAAACATTTCGCGTATTATTTCTGTATAGTTTTACATATTTTCGAAAAATTTCCCAGTTTGTTTGTTAGTAAACTATTATTAATAGTCGGTGGTATAAACAGATTGACAAAATCGTGGTGACAATGCTCGCACCGTGGTTCCAAAGTTAATTCTATTTTGGCACTAAGGTGACAATATCTGCAGAAGGGTTATTGATACAGATACAAATTTTTACATTTTTATTCTAAATGCAACAGTCAATCCAAAAATGCAAAAATATACAGGGTGTACATTAAAAAACCCAGGTTTGGGTTGTCATATATTTTGTCAATCACCCTGTATATACCTAAATGTATTTTTAATGTAGGTCCAATGATCGTGTATTACCACAACAAAATCGGTTTTAATACCTGTAATAATTAAGGAGTAATCCTACGATCACGCAGTAGACACCCACCCTGCATACGTATAATTTTTTGGTGTGTAATTAGCATTGTTCGCATATTTCTCCCCTAATTATATCATTAAGAACACATTAAAATCTATTAAAGGGTGATTCCAAATACATTACATACTTTACTTGTATTAGTAATTAACTAGTTTAAAATTATTAAAAATGTGGTCGATAAAGGTGTTAGGAGTTTGTGATTTATACGGAGTGGACAATTCAATCAATCAATAATTACCTAATCAAACACGAAATTCTTTTAATCTGAAAACAGAACAATTATATTACGAATAAATAATATCCTCGTTCCTTCCCAACTTTTAATTAGTATTAATCTATCTCATTATGATGTAACAACCTTTTTTGTGGTTGTACTAAAAAGTACATTAATTTAAGAATCGTTCATTTATTTAGCGTAAATTAGAAAAGTTTTTAATTATTAATATGTAGAATTGAGAATGGCAATTTAATTGGCATTTCCTAGAACAAATCTTTTGGGTGTAATATTACATAAATAGTTTTAGTTCCTTTCTTAAAAAATTGGATTTATATTATTCTATCCGCGCAAGCGTGAAGACTTTTAGGGGAAATACACTTGAGTTATTCTGAAAGCTTTTTTTTAATTCACTTAATGCTGAATATTACAGCTATAAGCATGATTTTTACTTAATTTTTTATATTTTGGTGCCATCAGAATTTTGGTGGTAAGTTATTTTTTTTTCTCATTATATTTAAAACTAAAGCTTTTGCTTTTTTTTAGGCACTTTTTTCTTAAGTACTTTTTTAAGTACTCACTTTGCAATTATTTTACTCATATTTTTTAATGCATACGTTTATATGGAATTTTTATAATATATTTTTAATGGCACGTATAAGTCAGTAATTTTACTATCCTATTAATTTAAATGGCAAGTTTTACTTGAGTTACATTTACAACGCAAGTTCTACATACCTTTACAAATAAATTTGGCGAATTAAACTTCAAGGAAATTCCATATTTTAAGGATAACTAAGCAAGACATCGACCTCACCATATGAACCATTCTGCTTCATAGTTACCTGTTACAGTGTATGTACAGAACCGTTAAAAGGTAAAGTTTTTTTATATAATTTAGTATAGTTTATGACTTCTGATTTTTTTCGTTTTCAATCATATATTAAATAAACTTATGTATAACTTGTTATTTTATTTTCATTTGTGTTAATTTGTTTCTTAGTATTCATTAACTAGGTTTTGTTGTTCCTATATAGATATATAAAAAAAAGACAACATGGCGCTCGAGAATTTATCATTTTTTTATAATTTTTAGATAACATTTGTTTTGAATTAAGGATAAGTGAAAATAATTAAGCTTATGAGAAGCAGGCAGTATTTCAGGTATGTTATATAATTAAACTCTAAATTAGAACCCTCCCTTTTCTTAATTTACCGTTGAGCCGACGGCAGTAGCGATTGATATTTAATAATTTTTTTATTAATTACAATTATTCGATCAATTACAATCAATTTATTACTTCATCGCTTTTGTTTTAATATTATAAGTTGGCCCAGTTTTAGTGTTTATACACTTGGAGCCGCTATTAATGTTACAATGACATATCTAATCATTATTACTTTAGTTTTATATTTTTTATCATAAAACAACCCAACGCCACTGGAATCTGCCAAACATGTTGATTTATTCCTTCGCTTCGTTTCTGGATAGATTATAGCAACTCTATTGCATGAAGGTGACAATACAAATAACGCAGCCATCTTATCGGCATTTAATTTTAATGTATAAATAATATGCAAAGCTTCCGTACTCACAATGATACAACTGCAACTAAACATTGAAACTAAAACTGCGTGACTGTCTTACTGAATATCTTTAACGACTTCAATGACATATTTCTTACAAATTATTTGTCAAATTAGACCCTCCATTTAGTTGACACCTGGTCGTCGTCGGTCAGTGTGGCTTTCACTGGTTGTCTTGAATCACCAAGTTTCTAAAACAGGAGTTCGTTACGTTGCACTTTTATTAAATAAGTATACGATTATAGCGGGTAATTACGTAAACGTTTGATCCCTTCAATTATTTAATAGTAAAGAATTTCTTTTGGTTTATACCAGTAGCTATAGTATTAAATTTATGCCATGCTCTTTCGAGTTACACAACAGCACAAAATTGTAGGTTACGCTTTACGCGAAGACAGTTAATTGCTACTAATTTCAAAATTAAATAGCAAACCCCTTTTATGATTTAGTTTCAGAGCGTACTGCAAACAGGTTAACTATAGTGAGTAAATGGTTCACACAGTCACACAAAGGACTTCTTATATGTTTTAAGGTCGATAAAACGCTTCGGTCTAATACAAGTAAAGTAGGTTCATTCTTCAAAAAGGAACCAATCAGTACCATCAATAATAACTTTGAGATATTACACGCTATGCTCCAGCATTACCGTGGATCTACCCGGTCTTTAATTACTCCACATAAAAATTTAAATTTTACTTAAATTGATCTTCTTTATACACTCACTAGTCACTCCTTAAAAGATGACTTTGCACATTACACTTTATAGTTACTTCGAGAAAAACGAGCTTAAGATGTTTAATGCACGACATTTATATTTAATTTTCTCTGTCTTAAATTTTATGGACAGGAATTCTTCAATTTCTTCGGTACTCATTCGACAATGGTTTCAAAAATTTATGACTAACAACCAAAATACGAAAATAACTATTTTGTTCATGTATACTCCCTATTGGTCCTTTCTATGGAATAACTTTTTTTTAGCAAGTTTATTAAAGATTTTAGATATTAACAATTCATTTTATACTAAATTATTTACATTTAAGACTAAATGTAAATATAATAATAAATGTGTCTTGTGTTGTATTGGTGGTGCGCTGCTTAGGAATCTTCTTCCTCTTCAGCGCGTGGATTGTGGAGTTGTTGGGTTGTAGGTCGCATGGATTGCCTGTTGACAGTGTTGTGCTTAGCATTGTTGGTCGTTAGTAAAAAAAAAGATGTGTTGTGGAGGTGTGGTGTTGTTGGAGTATGTTGTGTGGACTGTCCTGTTGTCGCTCGGTTGTGGCTGATTGCGGATGCCTTGCGTATCTGAAATAAATAGAAACATGTATTAGTTATGTGAAACATTGTCGGTTTTAACAGAACAGAATAAATTAAATTGTCGGTACTATATACTTGTCTGAGGCACCAGACTTCGCTCTGGACCTTTGTATGATTATCCGAAAAGGGCAACCACCTCTGAAGCGTGCGTGTGGGTCACTCCCCACAGGTCCATCGCAGTTTGCGCCTGAACGAGCGCCGCTGCCACCTTAGGGGTGACAGGTAGGGCCTTCTCCATATCGAGACCTCCGAGGAAGCCCAATATGGCATCGAACCCTAAGGCGGGTTGGGCAAGCGGGGTAACGACAGCGGCGGGAGCCGTTCTTGGTACTTCCGCCTTCTCAACCTTGCCTGCTGTCGCTCGGGCGTAGCTGACGCCGGTCCGGGTTGAAGAAGGCGCCGCCGTTGGCGTTGTCCTCTTCGGTCTCTGATGTGCTTCCGTCTTCTTCCGATGCGGAGGTCGACGGAACTTCGGGCATCCCCTGTAGCTGGCGGGGTGGTCCCCACCGCAGTTCACACACTTTGCCCGGTCTGTACGGGGTTTTGTGCATTCACTGCTGTGGTGGTCGCCGGCGCACTTGATACAGCGCGCTGCCGACCTGCAGCAACGCTGTGCGTGACGGAAACGTTGACACCGGTGACACTGCCCGATGCCAGATTTCCGCCGCAAATCCTCGACGGTGACTCGGAGGCGGACGACGTGCTGCACCTCCCGGATCTTCTTCCTGTCGTCCTTAACGGCAACTCCACCGTCACGAGGGGGATCGGGCGTCCTCTTTGCTTCATCCTAAAAACAGAGAGAGCATTAACACCTTGCGTTTTTAGCTCTGAGCTAACGTCGACCTCGGATAGCTCTACGGGCACGCCGCGTATCACCACTTAGCAAATCGCTCGCTTTTTGCCTGGTAGGTGTGATACAGAGTACCACACCTATCTATATACCTAATCAGCCTGTCTCGGTCCTGGATTGAGGCAGGCTGAATCCGGATTCCCTCGCTGAAGGCCTTGGCCCTCGTGAAAGCGATCCGCTGTCGGTCCATTTCTCGGGAGAACGCGATCCAGTTTTTCTTCTGACGAAGGATTACCGAAGGCACCTTCTCCCTGGCGTCTTCTCTTGCTGCCTGGTCGATCGTTGCAGGGATGTCCGTGTAAGGTTCGAGGGCCTCGAATCCGTTGTCGGTAGGCGGCGGCGTAGGCTGGCGAACCTTTGGCGTCTTCTTCGGCTTCTTATGTGTCCTGAAGTGGTCGTCGGTGGATCCCTGGCTGTGGTCTTCTCGGATTGGTGCGGGTTGTGCGGCGGCGGACGTCGTCGGAGCCGTTAGTGGGGCTACTACTAACGGGGTGACGTCTGTCGGCGGCGTCTTCTTCGGTCTTCTCCTCTTCTGTCGCTGTGGAGATGGTAGGCGGCTGGACATGGCGGATCCATACCAAATCAGCTAGTCGGTGCTCGGTGTCCCCCCGAAAGCGATCCAGATCCCGTCGTCTTCTTCACACAATCTGCGCGGCATCGTGATAATGACGCAGAAAAATTGTTATTTTTTGAGAAATTTATTTAGCTTAAGCTAAATTGTCGAGTACTCGGAGAGCTAGGTAGAGGCTTACATTTGAATGCTCAAACCGCTCTGCTATGAAATAACCGAACGGAAAGTATTATATACAAATGGTTTCCCCCCCTACTAGCCGCAGGACCTTTTTCAGGTACAATCTCTAATAAAAGTTTTTTTAACATTACACGAACTATAACATTTGCACAATTTATTGTTACTCCGTCTCGGATTTAGAGGATTTATAATAGTTTAATTAAAATGAAGTTATGTGAAATATAAGAAAAATACTGAATTTTCAAATAAAACAAAATTAATAATCATTTCTTGCACGATAAATCTACTCTAGGTAGTGCGCAAGTAATTAATGTAAGTGGATCGTCCATCTAGCTCAATAGTGAAAGCCGTAGGAATGGTAAATGGTAAAATAGCTAAAGTAATACGTCAAACCATTACACTACAACGAATATTTACTATAAAATTTTAGTTAGTGAGTGACTTAAATAATCAGATCTATGAGTCGCAATTAATTACTTTTATTTTAAATCAAAAGTATATTCCGTCAATAATTAATCTATGAATCTTTAAGAAATAATTAAGAAATAATGCGTACAAGTCAACTTCTGTAATAAATCTCAACTTTAAAAATAATTCTTGTTCCTACAACAGTAGTATTACTCTAATTCGAAAACATATCTAATTAAAATTATACAACCTGAAAGCTTAATAAAAATATAGTAGTGTTTGAAATATAAAGCACTGGAAGTTTTTATCTAAACAAGGAAAATGGCCTTTGAAAGTTTATTTACTTAATATTAAAAACAATTAAACTTATATACTTCGCCATAAATATGTACATACAATAACACACTGAAATATAAGAATAGTAAATATGTAATAGACCGACTCCGCCCGCCTTCTATGAACGCCCGCGTCAGAATGAATGCTCCGTGCTTCCCTTCTTGCTCCACCATCACCCGGTATATATCATCCAACCGCGCCCCTCTCTTTTTCCCGCGTAACAGTCGGCCTTCCTGCAACAGTAATGACCTCGTTACTAAAATTAATTTACAAGGAGGTATGATAGGTTTTGCCCATCTGCCTACATCACATTCATTTTGTGACATTCATCCATGCATGAGTACCACCTTAAAGAGACAAACGTGACACTCGCCTGAAGCACTTATAACCTCTACCGCCCTCTATCGTCTCAATTATGTACCTATAATTAGGTAAGACCCCCCGCTACACTATAGGGTCCGTCAACTTTATTCACCAATTGGTTGCTTAACTTGACATCCGCCATGTCATCAGCTGCAGCTCGCTATAACACAAATTCACTTACCTTATTCAGTAGCCTTTCCCTGCCTTTTAATATGACGTCAACCCGGCATGGAGAAAAGTATCCAGAACTCGATCTTTATCATAACGTGCTTCATGCTTGCATTCGTCTACTCACCCGCCTTAGCTCTTATCCGGGCAAGTATTTTTAGTAACGCAACCGGACAGTGTGGGTCCGATGGACCTAGCTTCTTTAGATACCTTTTTCATTACTCTCTTGTACTAAGTAGTTATTACTGAAATATATTTACAAATTAAGCTTACATAAACATTATTATATAAAAGAAAACCATTTATTGCAGTTATTACAGATAATAATAGCAGTGACAGAATGTTGATTACAAACATTTTTATAGCATTTTTCACATTGCCTTTGTTATATATATATATATATATATATATATATATATATATATAGTACACGCAGCAAGGGAAGGATGCTAAATAAATTCAAGGTAATTACTACTCAACTAAAACTTTTATCTTTGCCAATAACCAACATTCCAGACTACTTACATTCTTTGAAAATAAAATCCAAATTCTTGAATAAAATACAATTACAAATAGATATTCTAAATTCACCACTAATAGCAAATTACTCATAATCCATAAGTAGGTAATGACTAAAAGACTAACTTGAACATTATCTAACTGCCAAATGACTTAGATTACTCTACAAAAATTCCATACTAATTGCATTTTTCATAACAATTAGCCTTGAAAACAAAGTAACTCTCAAATCCGCTAATTATTCTGAGAAATATGTAATCAATTATGAAAATATTATATACATGAGATGCATCAATTGTAACCACCACGCGAGGGTCCATTGGACTCATATTGCCCGGTTACGTAAGTTTTATATAACAATAATTATTTATTGAAAAGTAGATCAAGTTTCCCACTTTTGACAAAAGGAAAACTTAATTAATACTATTTCCATGGAAACCATACCGGCATTTTGTCAAAAATTAAATAATAATCGAGATATACCCATTTGTAACACCGCGTGGGTCCGTTGGACCCCAGTTTCCCGGATAAGAGTTAAGCTAAGGGCCGCCGTAACACGGTTAGTCTGTAATTGATCCGTACTAGAAGTACTCGCATCAAGGTTGTTACGTCTATAAAACGATTATTAATCAATTTGCAATTCGCCCTTGCTCTCCAGTACTTGTATAAGTCGCGCCTGAAAACGATTAGACTTGTCTAATTATGTGTATATATATATATATATATATATATATATATATATATATATATATATATATAGTAGGTATAGTAGGTAAATTGCACTTAAGACAACAGATAAAGTCACTTCTAAATTATTTTATTTACTATCATTCCCAACATGACTACTAGATCAACTTCTGACCGTTTTCACAAATCTATAATTACACAAATTCTTGCAATGACAATTTAAAACCGCCTGCAATAATTCAGCAATGAGTAACAATTCGATTTAGTAATTTCATGCGGTATTTCCACTTTAACATTTTGACGCCTGATATATAATATCCACTTACCCCAACCAGCAAGATGTTCGTTATCGCGCCTGTTGCACTTCAATTTAAACATTCACTCGCTAAACTGGTTTTTTAAATGCGTACTTTATTTTCATCTTCGCCCAATAATCAATCGTAAATATATATTTACAATATATTTCGTCTTTTTCGTAAAATACCTATCAAACTCGCCTTTAAAGAAAGCTTCTTCCGCCTTTACGTTTCACACAGACAAAAATGCTTATTGCACAGGGACACCCGTCTAGTCAAACAAAGGCACTTGAATTCAATACCACTTCTGATATGTTAAAAACAATTACACTTATATAATTCGCCATAAATATTTAATACATAAATGCGTATACACAATAACACCCTAAAAGGTAGGAATAGTAAATATGTAATACACAGACTCCGCCCGCCTTCTATGAACGCCCGTATCAGAATTAATTCTCCGCGCTTCCCTCTTTGCTGCACCATCACCCGGTATATGTCTTCCAACCGTGCTCCTCGCGCCGCTCTCTTTTCCCGCGAACATTAATTAAACAAAAACTTATACTAAAATTTGCTTTCTTACTGTAGGTACATTGAATATACGATAACATTCACTATCCTTAATACATAAATATACATGAGCATACTCGTTTTTATTTATTATAATAATAATATAAATTATGTC
Organism: Vesta saturnalis; assembly: GCA_036346205.1. Classification (NCBI taxonomy): domain Eukaryota; kingdom Metazoa; phylum Arthropoda; class Insecta; order Coleoptera; family Lampyridae; genus Vesta; species Vesta saturnalis. The sequence goes on from JARFJB010001303.1 coordinate 23,647, forward strand.
TATTTATCGTTTGTAACACTAATGTAGTTTAACATTAAAAAAAAAACAGGCAAATTTTCCGAATCAAGAGGTCAACACAATTTTCGCTTATTGCGAGCTAAACGGTGAGTCTCAGCGACTACTTTCGCACTTTAAGGTATTACAGGAATTCTTTTATATATTAGCGTCTACATACAGACGTTATCACCGTTATCGCACGTATAAATTACCTTCAGCATATTACGATCGCCTACAACGAAATTAGGTACATTTACCTTAATTCTGTTAGCAAATATTTGATAAACAGTTTACCTCCGAATACAACTCGTACCTAAATTGCCTTCAGCAGGTTACGATCGCATACAACGAAATTAAATACATTTATATTAATTCTGTCAGCGAATACTTGTTAAACATGTTACCTGTAGTGTAAGTTCGGTGTCATCTTGATACCCGACTTTAGCTAACTTTAACACGACTTCTCTCATATAGAACTGCTATATGTTAGTTAAACCATTCTTTAATATTTTACGCACAATCAACGATCAAAATTTTGAATAATTTGTGTTAAAATTGTCACACCCAGTATGTAAAACCTCTATTTTGGGAAAATTAATTTTGTACTACTGTTATGTGGTCGTGCGCAGCATCTCTTCTGCAACTTTTTGTGTATCGTGATATTGAGTCATGTCAAATGATGGCGCGAGATTTCGTGCTAGTTTAAATCATACTTGGTAGCTCAAGTATATAGTATACACTATCGCTTTGTGGATAACGTTGTTCGGACCATTTCCTTTTTCTAATTTAAATTGCTTAATTACTAATGTTTATTTTTACTCGAGATAAATTGAGTGGACTGAACAATCTTTTCCAATTGTATTTATGTAATTTAATTAAAAAGGGGTTTGTATTCAGTTTTGTTAAACGAAAGGCAAGCTGAATTATTTGATTTTTCTTCCTTGTAAGTAACTGACTTAATAGGTACGTAAGATATTTCGTCGGCCGAAAGGGGTATTGTTGTTTTTGGTATTCTAATCATAAATTATAAATTACCGTGGGCGTAAGTACAAGCTCACAACTTGACCTCGTCAATCTCATTTTAACTTATATTTTTTGGTTGGGGATAATATACATACTGTGTATAATTCATTTGATTTATTATTCGTATATTTATATAGCTATACAGTAACGTTTGGTTTATTGCCTCCTTTGTTGGGAATTTAAAGGAAAAAAATAAATTTACGTTTGCTGAAGGAATTGTCACTTAATTACTATTCCTATTACTCCCTGTTTCAAGCTTTATAGGCTCTCTCTCTCTTTCAAGTAATAAGAACCTATTTTATTTTCCTTCTTTTTTTAAAGCTTGTGGCGCCTATTTTGGTTCTTTCCTCACTAACCAGATTCTAACTTAAACTATTTTATCGATATCTCCAAAACACCCATGCATCCGAGTGCTATGCGGTCTTCAGACCGTTTGATTTAGTTTTAGCCGAGCTCACTCATTTCTCCCGTGTTATGTAGTGTGGCAAGCATAGTAGAATTTTGTTTTAGTGTGTTGTAAATAAATAATACGCATAGAAATTTTGCTAAAAGAGTAGTTTTCTCAGTTGAAGGGACATTTTGTCTCAATGAATATGTCAATAGGCATAATTGTCGGTACTAGTAACAAACCAGTCGTTCCAGGTAGACGGGGCAACATCTCATTATGCTGTTACCGCCAAAAGCTACCTGGACGAAGTTTTACCAAAACCGTTGGATTGCATGGTGCGTATTGGATTACTTTCATTTGAAAACCGTTGTGTATAAAAGGAAGCCAGAAGATTTGAAATGTCTTGTTTAAAGAATCATTAATAATATGCAGAGATTACGTCCTCAGTGGATTCAAAACACTTTAAGAGAATTCATCGACCGATTGGTGTATTCCCCAACAGAAGAAAACCGTCACATTGAACATTTATTAGAATAATTAGAAATTATTATTAATTTTATTAAATACATAAATAACAAGTTTACCTCGAGTAGGATTTGAACCTACGACCTGTACTTTGCTAGTGTTCCGCGCTAACCAACTGCGCCATCAAGGTTCAAGCCCCTGTCGATGTAAATTTTGTCTTTATGTATGTAGAACTGATGTAAATTCTAAATACAATAAGATTACTATCAAATTACTTATATTAGTGGAATGTGAGCCTGCAATATCGCAAGGATTCACACATACCAAAGCAACTTGACTAATATTAAATTATTATAAATAGGTTACGTTTAGTTGCTAGTTTTTATTGATACATCTCAGTGTTTCTTTTATCAATACATTTTTTTCAGAAAACCAATGTTGTCACATGTCCATAAGTAGAAAGGTCGTACTCCTACCACTTTGAGATTATGCTGAAGCGTAATACGGGATTAATATACAATAAGTTGTTTCCGATGAGAAGGTAAATCTGGCAATAACGCAGCTAAGTTTTCTGGTCGTAAACGACCAGTTATCCTTCTGCTCTAAATTTTGTGATACTGGTCCAGTACTTCCCAAAATATTAGACCCTTTCCATACTTTTGGCGAACCCAGTATAAAGACGTCCAAATACACCTTCAAATATATAATTTTTTATTTAAATATTTACACTACGTTATCTAGAGGTATTACTTAATCTTTCTATGTTACTATTAAATAAATAAATAATTTAAAAATTATGACGTCAATAATAAATTGTAAAATTCCATAAAACAAAGGACCTTATTGACCAAATCAGTCTACACTTCACTTTAACTACTACTCATATTATTCCAATTTTGCAATTTATCACTTTTAAGCTATTGCCAGTAGCGTAACGCGAAATTCCACATGTTCACACTAACAACGGAGTTTACCTTATCATATACCGATAGATTTAGTGAAATTTAAAGATCTAAACATTATCCTATTTAACGTATTACATTGTAAGTGTAAATAATGTAACAGAGTTTTTATTTAATTTTAGTTGTGAGTGGGATTTTAAACACATACGTTGAATAACGAAATTATTGAATTTACTAGGTGTAATTTACGAGATGTGAATTGATGGAAAAAAAGTATGTTTTTGAAATATTGGGTAAAGTCGTTTATATTGAAGATTTTAACCGGAGATTACATTTTAATAATGATTTTACTTTGATATTGATTGCGGTTGCAACAAACTTTAGAATTAGATTTTGAAAGAAATTTACAGGTTCACCCCAATTAAGGATTAATGTGTCTGCGGTGAAAACACGTTATTCTGTTTCGATAAAAGGTGGTAATAATGTATGCTTAAGTTAACGCACACGACTGGTTTACATTCCCTTCTTATAGGCCTTATTTTACATATTTACTCATGTCAGTTAATTCAGAGGATCTAATATTGGGAAGGTTTCATTTAATCCGGTTCAGCTATTGCTTTGGGCTGCTTCATGGATCAAACAATAACCCAAGCTCTGTTTTTTTAATGAAGTTTCGATTTAATTCGTGGATTCCTTTTGATTATTTAGCCTAATATTAATTAGAAGTCAAAGATACTTTTAAAATATATACATAAAAAGGTACTCTCCGAACAGGACTCGAACACATGACCTCTTGTTCGCCAGAAAAGTGCACTCCCTACTGTACTAGTAGGGATTTGAAATCCATTCTGTAGAAAACCTGTACGTATGTATTGATGTTAACAAGGTATTGTATCAATTACATAGTTAGATTTACTAGACGTTACGTAACCCACTTATCGTTAAGGTTATTCACATGATAAACACAACGGATTTTGTAATTATAATTTCTATTTGTGATATTAAATCGTAACTCCTAAAAAGTTTAAAGAAATTGTATTCTTGTTAATAATTATATAAATTTAAAAGGTTTTCAAATACATTGTGTAGCGTGTTCAAACGACATTAGAGTAGCGCGAGGGTCAACTAGTTGGTAGTTAGGGCCGTGAGATTTACTAATAATTTTAATTACATTAAACGATAAGCCGAGTCGAGTAATATTTGTGGACGCCACCCTATTTTAAACCGGGTATAGGTACGCTAACAATAGAATATGTACTAGTACAGAACAGAGAAAGATACGTGAATCTACTTTTTGCATCCCCCTGCAGGTCGCACTCTTCGAGTGCTATCCCCTGAAACCCAAAACTCCAAAAAACCACAATATAGCACTCACCGTTCGTCTGTGCCAGCAATAAATAAACTCACAAATTAATCTTGTTGAAATTCTAAAGTTTTCCATTTAGAGTTGATTAATCTTCACGTGAAACAAACCGTTCCCATTAATTGATATTAACTACTCAAACTAAAATGTGATTATCAAGAAGACTGAATTATCGAACCTAAAAAGAATAGATAACACCCTACTAGCACCCGTTTCTTTACAAAAAGAACTCCACAGTTAACTTCAACAAACGTCTAGTGTGTTAAACTAAAACCATCCAAATATACAACAAATTTCAGCATTAAAGGTTTTGTCAGCAAATCCGAATTTCAAATCCATTTCTTAAAGTTTAAATGCACAATACCTTTCCCCTTCTTTTACCTCCAAAAAAACCGCTTTCGAGAAATAGAGAGGTGACACAAGCTCTTTCTTAGACAAAATTTTAAAATAGTGCATACAAACCACCACGTCGTCATCAGCGGTCAACATAGAAAGGTTCAATAATAAATAAATTTAAGTAAATAAACGGCTAAATAATTTCGTAAATGTGTTTGGAGGGAATGTTTCACTAACAAACAAAAATAACGTCTAGTAAATACTACAAATCCGCTGAGGCATACTTCATGTCAAACACCTGTTCAATAATTTTCAAACAAGCAACGTTTATATTGATCACAAACGAGTTTAAAATAGAGCACTTAGAAAACTTTAACGTACACAAATTACAAGATAATAGAATCAGTGTCGAAATGCTAAGGTTGACCTACGTCTCTTCCGTCGGATCGATCGGCTTCCTACTCTACGTGAATGAAAATCCATGCTTCCCTTTACCAAGGTTGTTCTTTTCAATATTCCCAAATTTTAACGCAAAAACTGACACTGTGATACTTTTGCCCTACGAAGCTATATATTTAGTTTTCTAGAGCAACAATACAATTTAAATTAAGGACTTCACCGTCTCGCCCAACCGATTGCTGATAACAATCATAAGTTTATTAAACGAACTCTCGGAATAATTAAAACGTTTACAAAGCCGTTTACGATTATTTTTCCCTTAAGTGATACCAGTGCATCGGAGAAAGAGCCAATGTAATGCTGAGTATCAACCTCTGGAACTACAATTTCACAACACGTTTGTTTGGGTCACGCTACATAGGCTGGTTTACATTCCTCACAACCGCTCTAACTACCTGGTACAAGTCGCTTCGCATGCTCAATGTGTTTCCGCAACTTCTACCTAATCCTTTATCTTACATTTCACGCACCCTATCCAATCTATTTACTAAAAATTCATTCAAACGGCTTGCGCGGTAAAAACGAGAAAATTTACGGGTACACGAAGTAAAAAATATTCGTGACAATGATAATGCGTGTTTATGTGTAACTCAATATACTTTTGTGATCTACATTACTTTAAAAATTCAAACTAAAATTAACACGCTGTAAGATCTGTATTAGTTTCACTTCCAATTATTATCTCAAGCTAATTCTTGATCAAACACTTTCCTTTCAATAATCACCCTAGCAAATCAAAAATCAACAGCATTAGTATTATCCGATGCATACTAAAATGAAAACTACTTTTCTTAATTCTTTTTTCACGTTAAATTACAAGCAAGCATAGACAAATATGATTTAAAAAAGCGGTATTAATAATTGTAATTGTAATTTTTAAACGTCAATACTTTTAATTGAGGAAACAAAAAAATAATCACTACATTGAATACCTAATAATTTTTTAATACTTCGAATAAATTCAGTAATGCTAATTCCACCCTATTTTCATGACTAAAAAGCAATTCTTCTCAAACCTTACATTTGAATATACGCAAAATTTCCAAATTTATTACAAAAAATCTACAAATCCTTATGTTCTACTATAAATTCTACACACGGTAACAATAGGTAGATACTTACTGCTAAGTGGCTAGGAACATTATATAAGTTAGACCACTAGACGCTATTCTAATCAAAACTAGCTTGTAATCAACCCATTTTGGTAGAGCGACAACTAAGACTCAATTTAATTCAATACAAATTCAACAATACTTGTGAACCAATTGTCTGCTGTTATGTTCCTCCCTGATTCGTAAATAAGTTAACAAAGTTACAGTACAATGTCCGATAGTTTATTGTTTATACGATAAACCCTTCCTGGCTGCCAGCTAGCCTATAACTCTAAATTATATGTTTAGAACATTCGAAATATATAAGTGCTAATATTTTGATTTCCTACTTGTCGGTTTGCTAGAGATGTTTTGCAATTGTAACGTTTTCTCCGAAAACAAATAACTTTTTGAGAATTATTCGTGAATCGCTCAAGGACTTCACGATATATATATATATATATATATATATATATATATATATATATATATATATATATATATATATATATATATATATATATATATAAGGTGTGGCGCGAAGAGCTTTTATTAAAAGTAATGGCGGATACAGTTATTTAAAAAATATGAAATTACGAAGCTGTAAGTTTTGGATGACGCTGAGTTCAAACATAATATTGTCCTGAATGTGGCACTTCCGGTTATACCGGTAGTAGACGTCAACTTTGTTATTTTTAATGGAACCTAATACTTTTTATTTTATTTTCAAATTCTACATGAAATTCTAGATAAAATTTATACACAATGTCCTATACCTAAAATGAAGTATTTTCGAGATATTTCGATTTTTTTTTAAATTTTGAAATATCCTAGTCAACATTTAATAACGATATCTCCATTAATAACGAAGCTAGTGACGTGAAATTGTAACCAATAAACAACAAGCGCTTGTCCGTTAATTCCATATATCCATATCATTGATATTTCATACAAGGTCTTTCAAACTTAGCCGCCAACATGCACAGCTTAAATCATTTATAGGTTGCACACATTTATACACTTTGCTAAATCACCACTAGATGGTGATAACATTACATAACTGCATCTTACTTATGCTTTATTTTGAAAACAAACATCTGTTAACATAATTTAAAGGTGGTAACAATGATTTGAAAGGAGTAGTTTTCAAATTGTAAAATTGTTTCTTGAGAAGTTGGCTTTCTTTTCAAAATCGCCATTGCTGTAGAAGAGTGAAAAGGTTCCAAAAAATTTTCTTGTTTCTAGTTACTAGATATTAAGCATCATTCTTTGTGAAAAATTTTCAATATGTAATATTGCCTTGTTGTATAAAAGTGATATAATCGCTATATAAGGCGGATGTAATAGAAATATTTCACTACACCTACACATTACTTCTTCAAAGAAATAAGTGTAACACATTGTTTAAGACATTGAAACTACCGCTCGTATTCGAACTTAGAGGTAACACCTTCTCACTGAATGAACATCGTTTTCAATCTTTACTTTCGTTTTAGCAACTAACTTGGGTTTCCCTAACCTACGTTTCCATATATTTAAGTTTCCATCTATTGAAGTGTCCGTATAACTTTACCGTTACGATTACATCCAAGTTCATGCTTACATTTGGTTGCCTTGATAACAGGAGTATCCGTTCTGTATCTATTTGGCTTATTGCTTGGATTGTCGTGCTGATAAACTGCGATGAGCTGTGGCTCACATAATGGGGACTGCTTGCTCGTTGCTTGGCTGCTTTGAAAAGCGCGTAAGCATTCGCAACCACAGGTCAGATCTTTCCATTTTCGTGCATGTATAAATAAATTGCTTTCTACAATGAAAAGAAGTACATTTACTTTAGTTCCGTTAACAAGTATTTGACAAACATTTTACCTATGATATGGTCGTACCTAAATTGCCTTAAGCAAGTTACGATTACCTACTATGAAATTAAATATATTTATATTAGTTATATCAACAAGTATTTGTTAAAGATGTTTACTTGTAGTATAAGTTCGGTGTCAGTTGGAGACCCGCGTGTAGCTAATTTCAATACAATTTCTCTCATGTAGAACTTCTATATGTTCATTAACCACCCTTTAATATTTCGCACAATCAACAGTTAAAATTTTGAATAACTTTTATTGGATTTGGGTTTATATGCCACACCATGAATGTATAACCTCCACTTTGAACAATTACTTTTGTGCTACTGGTTCTGTGGTCGTGCGCAGTAGCATTGCTGCAACTGTTATGTACACCAGATGTAACTTTTATGTATACCAGATGTAATACTGAATCTTTCAACTGTTGGCGCGAGATTTCGTGCTAGTTTAAATTACTTGGTAGCTCAAATATATAATATTCTTTTCTTTACTCGAATATAGATAAGGTTTTCAGGCCAATTTCTGTTTCTAATTTTTAAATTGCTTGATTACTAACTTTCTTCGCTTCTTGAAATAAAATTGGGACTAAATAAGCTTTTCAATTGTATTTATGTAACTTAATCAAAAGGGTTTGTATTCAGTTTTGTTAAACGAAAAGCAAGTTGAATTATTTAATTATTCCTTTGTTATAAGTAACTGATTTAACCCAGATAAACCCGAAATTATTTAATTTTGATTCATGATTTTTGTTTGACTATTAGTTTTTTCAAAAGGGCCTTTAAAGGACGGTAGGACTTTATACTGATATTGCACTAAATTACAAAATAAAAGCAACCTTATGAAAAGGATTTATTTTATGTGATATTGCAAAAAACAGTCTTTGACATGTAATGCTATATTGCATTTCATGCATTTACTTTGCACTTTTCTATGACGGCCCACATCGTGTTGTCTGTTTTTCTTGGTGTATTACTAAATGGTCAAGTCCGTCATATCTGGAATGTTCATGTAAATTTTTTGGTGATTTAGACTGTTCCCCTTTTTCCATCCTTTTTGTAAATTTCCATCAAACTTGTGTCTTCCGACATGCCAAAAGTGCATATTTCCTCTGTTCAATTTGTGAATATGCCACATGTTTGAATGGCCATATCAATACAATGAGAAAATAAAGGAAAATACCACTTTTTTCCTCTAATTGACACTCTATACAAACTAATATTCTGATCGCGTCTGTCAACTCCTCCCATCTTTTGTTGTACAGCTGTACCAGTTGAGGTTGAGGATTTTGTATTCGTTTTTCCTTTTTGAGAAAATCGACTAACTTGTCTGATTGGATATACAGGAGCAGAATTTGAGGCCAAAGTAACAACACTGTTATGCCATTTACATACAACTATATTTTCTCCGATTTGGCAGGGAAATAATCATATGCTCCCTGTTCATCTCTTTAATTACCGTAGTTACTATTAGCGGGCACTTTGATGTTCGGTTTTGCCTTTTGGTATCAGTTCCCTTAATTCCTCTTGTTTCACATCTCTTAGTAATGGGATTGATGTAAAAATTATCAAAAAGATGTGGTACGGCAGATTGTAATGCAATGATAACGAAACATCTGCATAAGCGATCACAACACTTGCTCCTAGACCTAAGTCTTTATACTTCATGTTACAACCAGAACCTTGTACAGTCCAAACCAAATTATATCTCCCAATCTGGTTGTACCAACCCACAGTTTATATCCCCATCGTATCGGCTTTCCTTTTATAAACTGTTTAGGCTGTGACGCACAAAATAAGTCACCGTGGCTTCATCTAAACTGTGAAACTGTTTTACTGGAGCATACCCTAGCAGCACGAATATACATACTATATTTCAGAGATGTTATCTAATATTAGATGTCATTTAAATATTGCAACCAATAGACATATCCTAAATATTATAAAACTAGATATAACGGATGTTTAAAGAATATCTACTTCAATATATTTAATATTTATAAAGTGTTAATTATATTGTAAGATATATTCGAGATTATGTATATTACAAAAGATGTAAATCGATATTTCTTTTTGAGATATTGTGGATATGTTCCGAATATTATTAAAGCAGATGTAACAGATGTTTGAATGATATCTCCGTAT
>JARFJB010001304.1:0-22500 GCA_036346205.1 Vesta saturnalis
TAACTGTCAAAGATGTCAAATGATTAATTTAGAAAATTTAATGTTTGGAACCAAAATAAAATTTAGAAAAGAAAGAAATTAATATCTATACAGGTGTTTACACAAGTAAATATTTAAAATTTTAATTAATAACATACATGTAACAAATATAAATTGCAGGAAATATCAATGAATAGGGTTATAAAATTTGACTCACATATACAGTCCTTCCTGTTGATAGAATGATGTCTTCGGATACTTCAGCTGGATGCAGGCAATGTTCACTCGGTTACAGTTGTTACCAATATCCAAAACTGCTATCTCGGTTGTCGAAGACACCAACTTCCAAGCTTAAAGATGTTTTCAAAACGGCAAACCAACCACTTATTTATTACGGTAACTTTTTATTTAAATGATTTTATAGCTCAATGAGTGATATCGTTTAAAATATATGTTTAAATATCCAAGTTTTTTGTTGACAACACTTTTATTTTAGCTACCGATAATAATTTTTATTTAAAAGGAATTGTCCGAAGAAATAAAACAAACTTTGACCAAATAAAAATGGAATTTAATTTGGTAAACAGGAATTATTTTAAATTGGAAAACACGTAAACAAATCTTCACAAAATCGTAACATCAATTAATCGAACAAAATTATTTTTTTAAAAACGACAGGTATCGGAGACCGAACTATTTATTTCTAACCGACGATACAAAAACAAGTGCTCTCGAAAATTATTCGTAACGTAAAACTTCTTGACGAAAATAATTTAGGTTATGTACTCACAAATTTTACAACACTGTTTTAAACTTTTTACTTTTGAACAAATTCTAGAGAGAGATGATTTTCTGAGCGCTTGCTTTATATGTTTCTGGTTGCTACAAAATTTCATTTTTTTACAGCCATATTGGAAAAGTAACTATGGATATGATTGGAGGATCAAAATTACAAATTTGAAAATGTAAACTTTCACCATTAACACTCATAATAAAATACTTATCTTTTTTGGGATTTTTAATGGTGTACTTTAAATTATACAATCTAAACGTTTCGATAACACTTACAGTTATCTTCGTCAGTAGTAATGTTTGTTAAAAATTGTTAAAGATGTAGTAAACAATTTTGTCAAATTTGAAAAATTCAAACATAAACATAAGCCTGCTATTAATATAACAGTTTGAGAAACGTATAAGCCAACTATAAAATTGTAGTAAAGAATAACTAGGTCATTAAAATTAAATATTGTTAAACTGCCTCAAAGATGACAAACCAGAACACTCTCTACGACGAAAGCTAACAATGAAATTTGCCAGCCAAAAAACACATTTAACAAAATTTAATCGAGTTATGATGTAAGTGTAAAGTTGTGAAAACTTCAATTTTAAAATGATAGAAGCATTCACAAATCCAAACATTACATCAAAAATAACCCAGTTAAATCTAACAAAGAGATATCTTTATCAATAATTGGAAGTGTTATTAACAATGAAAAGCACAATGCAGAACGTTCTTTGTAATTTTTAATTTCAATTTAATTTCAACTACTTATGTTAAATTATAGTGCTGTGGAAATTTAACATATAATTGGTAAAGCATTTGCTTCAAGGTCTAGGAAAAACACAGCAAAAACCTAGACATACCAAAAGTTGAAAACAAATTAAAATCAAGGCGTATCATTATGCTCTTTTTAATTATAAGATGCCAAAACCTATTTAAACGGAGATTTTCTTCTTGTCTATTAAAATTATTCGGGTGTTTATATATTTCAATAGCTTCACGTTGCAAACGAACATAATAATGGTTTGTCTTGACAATATTTTCATATTGTCAAATTGAATGTCATGATTTAAATTATTCAGGGCATGGTCAGCCACAGCAGACCTCTCTGGTTGACCCAATCTACAAAATCTCATATGTTCTTTGCGTCTTGTATCAAAGCTACGTTTTGTGGTCCCGATGTATACTTTTCCACATGAACAAGATAACTTATACACTCCGGAAGATGATAAAGGGTTTGACACATCTTTAGGTGATCTTAAATGTTCTTTAATTTTTCTTGTAGGTTTAAAAATAGTCCTAATGCCATAGTTTGATTAGGATTTTTCAATTCTATTTGTAACATTAGCTATAAAAGGAAGAAAAGCAGTACCAACATTAAGAACTGGTTTTCTTTAAGGTTACGCCTAGAAGGTGTAATAACATTATTAATATCTGTAAGTGAATATCCATTATCTTGTAAGGATTTTCTTAAATATTTATATTCATCATTCAAAAATTCAGGGTCACAAATTCGTTTTGCTCGATCTACTAAAGATTTAATTACACTAATTTTTGACGTGGATGGTGGTTGGATAATTTATGAAGGTATCTATCAGTGTGTGTCGGCTTTCTGTAAACCTTAAAAGATAGTGAATTATTATTTTTAGATATTAATATGTCAAGAAATGGTAAACTTCCATTAGTTTCTTTTTCCATGGTAAACTGAATACTAGGATGTATACCATTTATAAAAACCAAAACTCATGCAGTGCTTCTTCTCCATGTCTCCAAATAACAAATGTGTCATCTACATATCTATACCAAACTGAAGGTTTTTAGGTGTATTTTGTAACGTTAATGTTTCAAATTTTTCCATATAAAATTAGCTATAACAGGACTAAGGGGACTACCCATTGCTACACCTTCAATCTGTTCATAAAATTTATTATTCCACTGAAAATAAGTTGTAGTAAGACAGTGCTGAAAAAGAATGGTTATGTCCTTTGGAAAAAGATGATCTATGTATTCAATAGTTTCTTTTAGAGGTACTTTTGTAAAAGTGAAATAACATCAAAACTAACCATTATATCACCCTCTTCAATTTTGAAACTATGCATTTTTCAACAAAGTCGGCAGAATTTTAATGTAATGGGTGTTTTTCCTATATGAGGTTGTAATAACAATGTAAGATGTTTTGCAAGGTGATATGTAGGAGAACCAATTGCACTAACAATAGGCCTTAAAGGAATATTAGGTTTATGAATTTTTGGTAAACCATATAGTTTTGGTGAAATAGCTTCAGAGTTAGATAGTTTCTTCTTTATTTCTTCAGGAATAGATGATAATTTAATCAGCTCTTTAGTTTTTAAAAGAAACTTTTTTGTTGGATCTTTCGGTATTTCATGATAAGTTTCTGGTCACAAAAATTGTTCTATCTTAGTGTTATAATCGTTCATATTTAATATAACAGTTGCATTACCTTTATCTGATTTTAATATTATGTAATGTTTGGATTTGTGAATGCTTCTATCATTTTAAAATTGAAGTTTTTCACAACTTTACACTTACATCATAACTCGATTAAATTTTGTTAAATGTGTTTTTTGGCTGGCAAATTTCATTGTTAGCTTTCGTCGTAGAGAGTGTTCTGGTTTGTCATCTTTGAGGCAGTTTAACAATATTTAATTTTAATGACCTAGTTATTCTTTACTACAATTTTATAGTTGGCTTATACGTTTCTCAAACTGTTATATTAATAGCAGGCTTATGTTTATGTTTGAATTTTTCAAATTTGACAAAATTGTTTTCAACATCTTTAACAATTTTAATAGATATTATTACTGACGAAGATAACTGTAAGTGTTATCGAAACGTTTAGATTGTATAATTTAAAGTACACCATTAAAAAATCCCAAAAAAGATAAGTATTTTAAAATTACAAATTGTACATAAATGGAATTTTGGCCGTAACTTTCTTATACATGATCGGAATTGAAAATTAAAAACGGAAATGAAAACTACGTAAAACTTTGAATAAAAGGACACCTAACAAGCTATAATTCCTAACACTAATAAACGAAATAACTTAATCTACCTTAAATAAGCTTTTAACTATTTACACTTACAATCTATACTAAAATTACTTGCAAAAATGGAATTCTGAGAACATTTTACATAAGAATACATATCTTTTATGTTTGAAACATTTAATTTAAAGAAAATTTTAAGCTTTTGTAATTTTGTCTAGAATTCACCTCAGATTTAGCATAATTTTGCGGAGAAAAGCGCTGTATCCTTATAAAAACTTATTCATATTGAGAAAGAACATCTATTATTTGCTTTAAGAGCAAAATCTAAATATAATGTGGAAAAAGTATAAAATTATATAAAAAACCTAAAATTTACAACGTAACCAAACTTAAATCTAAAAATGAAAATAATTTATATTTAAAAATGTTTTTAATACTTAAAATGTTATGTTTAAGGTTTGTACTACTTGTCTTTATTGTTCTCACTAATTATTTGCAATGCATAATGTTATATAGTCTTGCATTGAAAAAGTCTCATCGTCTAACACTCTTTTGAAATTTTTCACTATAAAATGTACGGCACTATAAATGTCTGTATGCCATAATGTTCTAAATGTTTTTCTTATTGTGAATCTTGTATTATAATTTTTGTCACTAATTCGCTTCCAAAAATATGTGCGAAAAATGTCTATACTGTCCATATTATAACCCTTTTACTAAATTTTTGTATTTCCTGCATTTAAAAACTAAACATACACTATCCCTAACCTATCCTAACTACATAGTCCATGTTTAAACACCTGTAAAATGTCCACTTGCCAAATTACCTTGAAATTGAATTTTATTGCAATAATGCAATACTAAAATGACTTTACGAAAATGGTTATATTTAACATTCTTGACAATTTTGTTAGCAGCAAATTGCTTTTATGATGAAACCAAACTAAGCAAATGATATTCAGACTAATTTATACCAATCAAATTTATTTTAACTACATCGTGAACCAGATTTATATAAAATTGTGTCTTGCACATGTATCGAGCTAGAAATTACCCCTTTTATAACCCAAATGTCATGTAAGCTGTCCGATACTTATTACCTCTTTCTAAACATCTCAATATATATATATATATATATATATATATATATATATATATATATATATATATATATACACACACATATAATAGCTCTGGGTTCGAACCTTTATATGTCCTCACTTAATATAATATTTTGGCTCACTAACAAATAATATATTGTCTTAAATTGAAGGTACAAACGTGTATAAATTTTTCATTCATTCATTCATATGTGCGGCCTCTGTTATATTAAAAATGGTTGCGGTTTGCCATGCTTATTTTACATTTATGTTATTTAGGTAATTCCTTAATGTTATGACAAAAATAAATTTACTTACTTCACGTTGTGAGAATAGGCCATGTTTGGGCTATTTGTAAGGAAATGATTTTGGTAAATAGGTTCAGAAAGAATCTATCTACCTTTTTCTCTAATTTTATTGATTTGCATTGGAAAATAAAATATTTATGAAGGTTGAGCGTGTAAAAAAATGATACGATTTGTAGTACCTTTGGTAAATAAAATTCAACAATTTTAAAACTACACCAATTAAACACTTAGAATTTACATATTTTAACAACAATATATCAATTGTTAAATAGCGAAAATGTTAAGTAAATCGGACCCACCAATTTTGTAAACTAAGCCTTGAAAGTGAAGTGACTAAATTTTTTACTTTGACAGTAGCATTTAAATGTATAAACAATGATAGTAGTAATGTTCGTTACCCTATGACGAAGTGTACAGTTAATTTAACTAACTATTCTGAATACTTCTGTCGTTTTAGGTTTAAAAATATAGAAGTATTGCTAAAATACTTATCTTTTTTGGGGTTTTTTAATGGTGTACTTTAAATTATACAATCTAAACGTTTCGATAACACTTCGTCGTAAAATTAATTTTAATTTTTCAAATTTGACAAAATTGTTTACAACATCTTTAACAATTTTTAACAAACATTACTACTGACGAAGATAACTGTAAGTGTTATCGAAACGTTTAGATTTTAATTTAAAAATTTAAAAAAAATAGAAACCAAAAGAGCAAAAAAGTCAATTTTGCTACTTGTTTGAAAAGAGTTAAAAAAACTAAATTCGGGTTCGGGATGGCAGTTTATATAAGCCCAATTATGGATTTTGTTTAGGCTTTTTTGTCAAGGAAGAAAGGTTTGGTACCATAAAAAAATTAATTTGAAATGTTTTAATTAAATTGGAATTTTTAGCCAAAACATTTAAATTTTACTTTAACCATAAACAAAAAAGGCGAGTACAATTAAAATTTTACATTTAGATGAAAAACGGCTTCTATTGAGGGTTGAATCTTTTAATTATTTTCTAGTTTAAAAATACGAGTCCTTGAAATATTTTTCCATTTTCTTACCCCATTCAAATTCTAATAAACTCTTAAATTCAAGCCCTGTGGAGAGAGTGTCCGCGGACAAAAACCAGGCAACTTAAGCCCTGTGAATTTCTATTGTGCCAACTTCCATCCAAATTCAAATAAGAATAGGATTTCCCAAAAGTTTGAAAAGACAGCAAAACAACTTACGCTCCAATTTTAAAGCTTTTAAACTCCTTTAAAAAGTTTAAATTTGACTGTTAAAGACATATTAACATTTTTTTTTAAAATTAACCAAATTTAAAATTTTTAAAACTTCTTCCGATGAAAACCGGAACGGGGTGGTTAGGTAATTGAGTTCTTCTTAACTATTTTAGTTTTACCAAACCCTGAAATCGACCATTTTTACGAAAAAACTGTTCTTTACGCACGCCATTAAAACTAAGCTATTGAGAACCGTAAAAAGAATCCTTTGTGGCGGTGAAAAAAATGTGATTAAATCATAAAAAATAAATTTAAATCGCAATCTTTTTAAGAAAAAAATTGAATACCATTCTTTACCGAAAGAGAACTCGAATTTACGAACCCTACAAACTTCATAGCTTCAATAACAGAAGGGTATGAAAAGAAAAATCAAAAGAACTTGGATCAGTATGAAATTTTAAATTGGAAATAAATCAAAAATATACAGCTATCCAAGATTTAAACTGTTGGATGGTTTTTAAAAAATTTTTAATACCTTCCAAATAATTTAATCTTCAAAAATCATAACGATACCCCAAGTCTCTTTAAAGATATTTTCATAAATTAAAAAAATGTCCCTTGCAACGAAGGGAGATCGGAAATGCATCATCAATGCCTTAAACGCCTTAATTTTTTTCAAAATATAACCATCCCATTTTAATATCATATTGTTTTTATGTTATTTTTAATAAAATTTTCATTTACCTTCAAATATTCTTTTTTAATCCTTGAAAAGCCTGCAGTATGTAAATTTCACCTTTGGCTCTAGTTTCAAAAATTTAAATGCATAGTTCTTCCTGGCTAAAAAAGTGTTTGCATATCTATTGGTAAATTTTTTAACTGTACCCATCCTTTTTTTCGGGTTACTATTAAGTTCCTATTTTTTCGTTGTAAATAATTAACCAATTCAGGTTCTAAAAGCTCATTATCAAATTAATTAAATTTAATTGTTGAATAACCATTCTTTCAATTTAACATTTTTTTTTTATTTTTACACTACTGAAAGAATTTAATAATTAGTATTCATTTTTATAAACTGAACGAAATTGATGTACGCTGAATAGTTGTGGTAAAGAAACATTTGAAAACTTTAGTTTTTAAGTAATTATGGCATGAATTTTTTCTCCTTGCAAAGTTTTTCAAATAAATTTTATTTTGTAGCAAAATTTAAGTAAGTAATACTTTACCCGATTTTTATAAATCCAAATTGATATTTAAATTTTTGAATAAAATGTTTTAACATTGTATTTTTGTATTTACACAATCAAATATTTCTTTTTCTTTTAAAAGATTCACTAAAAATGCAAATTTAATTAAATATTTAATGTGAAACTATACTTTTCTAATTAAACCGAATGTATTTTATTTATTTATTTTACCATATCATTTCTCCTTATAAAATTTTTTCATACTGCAAATTCAATTGATCAACTTTTTATTATTGAAAATGGAAATTGGAGTATTCCTTCCCTGAAACGTTGTGGTCAGAAAACAATAACATTTGTTTATTATTTAAAAATTAATTTTTTAAATGGGAAAACCATTTTTTTCAACTAAAAGGTTATTATAAATTGTAAAATTGCCAGTTTTTTGTTTTATAAAATTTAAAAATAATTCTTCTTTTTTAAAAGACTACTGGCCTTTAAATTGCAAGTATTTAGTTTTTTTAAAATATTTATTCACAAATAAATCTTCATAATCTTTATTTTGGTTTAGGCTGAAATTATAATAATTTTATGTTAAAAAGTTGGCAAATTAGGTATAACTACATTTTTTAATAACTCAGAAATATGTTCAATTGTTTTTCTGTTACCAAGTAAATCAGGGAAGAATACTACTATTAATTTAACCCTTTGTTAATTATAATTACAACATTAACAGTTCTTTGGTAACCAAAAAATTTGAGTCATTATAACCAGATAAATTACAATTTCAGTTAATTTACAAAATAAACTCAATTAAGCTTTAAATAATTACTGGGCTTTTAACTTAATGTATTTCATGTATCCAAAATTACCTAAAACATTTCCTATTACCCAAAAAAACTGAAATTTAAATAACCAATTTGTGTTAAAATACAATCAATATTTTGCATCAACCTATTGTAGAACCCAATTCTCATTTTTTGTTATTTAATGCTACTTGAATTGTCTTACACAATGTTTTTGTAAATTTTGGTTTGCATTTGTTGAATAATGACATTCAGCACATTTGAAATCATTATTGAATTATGAATTGCACTATGTCTATTAAATTCACTTCTATAATTTGTTACATAAAGACATTGGTCACATTTATATTTTATGATTAATGGTGCCTTAAAAATGTTGTAAATTACGTTTCACTTTTGTTGAATAGTTACATTGGTCAATTTGTGATCAATAAAATTATTGCACTATGTTTATTAAATTCACTTTTTATAATAAGTTAAAAATACATTTGTTCATTTGTATTTAATACTACTTGAATTATGCTTTACAAGATGTTGTTGTAAATTTTTACTTTTGTTGAATAATCACATTCATCACAATTGTAATTAACATTTGAGTTATGTATTTCATTTGTCTAGTCATATGGCTTTTATTTGTTACATACATACATTGGTGACATTTATATTTAGTTCTTGAATTATGCCTTACAATGATGTTCTAAATTTTGTTTCACTTTTGTTGAATAACCAATTGGTTACAATTATACTGAGTACTTAAATTATGAATTGCAGTTGTCTACTAAATTTCGTAATTTGCTAATAATACATTGGTCACATTTGTATTTACTTTCTTGAACTATGCTTTAGACAATGTTTCATTAAATAGTTTCACTTTTGTTGAGTAATCACATTCTTCACATTTGTAATCGATACTTGAATTATGAATTGTGCCATGTCTATTGAAATCACTTTATAATAAGTTACATAACCACATTCCTGACATTTTTATTTAAACTATTAGAACTGTGCCTTACAATATGTTTTTAAAATTACTTTTGTTGAATAATCACATTGGTCACAATTATAGTCAATACTGGAATTATGTATTGCACAATGCCTATTAATTTCACTTCTATATTTTGTTACAAAATCACATTGATTACATTTGTATTTACACCCTAGAATTGTGCTTTACAAGATGATTTCTTAAATACTGTTTTACTTTGGTTGAATAATTACAATGATAACACTCATAATTGTTATTTAAATAATTGCTTCTGTCCTATCAGTACCAATATCATTTAAAATAAGGTTTGTCTTCCTCCTTTTTAATTGCATTGTTTTCAAATTGGTTCTCATATTTAATCCACTTGGAGTCATATTCTTTTCCTCTTTGATTTGATCATTATTTATCATCACATATTTCTTAAGGAAATAAATTCATTTGTGCTTCTGCTTCAGGTTCGAGTTTAATAATTTTTATATCAATCTGTTCAGACATTTCAATTTCTTTGTTCTTTAATAGAATTGGATAAAAATACGATCACAAAAAAATGCAATAATACGGCATCTTTTATTGTATTAATGAAACTTACAATCAACCTTTGCAAAGTTGTATACCAACGTACCAACATCACCAGTTAGAAAATAAGTTACTCACTGTGGTTCTCAACATTTGCGTGGGTACAAATAAACAAGTTTGTAATTCAAAAATTAGCATTACTGAAAAATAATGACTGTAAAACGGGCTGAATAAAATCACCGGGTAAATATAATCTTTTTTTATTTGTCCCTAGATTTGGGAGTTATTTTACAAAGTTGGTATTTTTCACTAACGTCTAATTTGATTAATTTATTTTCACATATTGATATTTTGCCTTATTTTAAAAAAAATAAGGATTTTTAAATATCCGTTTCCGTAAAAGTACAGAGCAGTTTGAAAGTTTGCATTAAATATTGTCACTTTAAAAACTTTAAAATGCCTAAAAATTAGATAACAAGATAATTTATATAAAAAACATTTGACAGTTTGATAAATAATAAAGTTCATCATGCAAAAGCTTTAATTGAAACGGGAAAAATATTTGATGTAAGTGATTTAAGTTTATATGAAATAGTTTAATATATTAAATTAATATTTTCAGGTTTCTGTTGTAAAAGCCAGCTTAACTTTACTAAAATTTTTTTAATTATTTTTTAATTGCCCTACAGTAATCAAGATAGATAAAGTTGCATAAAATTAAAACCCATTACAAAAGATTGCGCGATATTGCATCATAAATAATTAATTTGATACCCTCCGACGTAGATATTAAAAAGCAAAAATGCTCTTACGTCCGAGAACCTCAGCCAATCACAAGAGGGCCCTGCATAGAAGCCGGATCCACCCACCGCGAATTAGCTAAAAAACCGATGCGCTACCGGAAGAAATTCTTACCTTCCCGAACCCCAACTCGATAAAGAGAGTCCTTTTTCCCCCCTTACGCCCGACCAGGTCCTCACATATTTCAAAAAGGAAAAATTCAACTCCAGGTCGTGATGGCCTAAAAAAAAGATCCTCAGGCACCTACCCGACCCAACCCTCCGTTTACTTTCCGAAATCTATAACAAATGCCTAATTCGTATTTCCCGATGGACTGGAAATCGGCTTCCACCGTCATGATACCAAAACCCCGCGGACCTAACCTCACCCTCCTCCTATAAAATCTCCCTCCTGAGTTGCTTCGGAAAATGCTTCGAGCAGATTCTAGCCAGGCGACTCAGGGAACACCTAGAATTTAATGACCTTCCCAACAAACTCGGCTTCCGTCCCAACCGAACGTGTCACGATCCTTGTTGAAGCTGCTTACAGAGACCACCAGAGCATTCAACCACAAGCAATGCAATCTGGCTGTGTTTCTGGACATTAAGCAGGATTTGACAGGGTCTGGCACGCCGGTCTCCTGCACAAGATCCGAAACCTAAACATTCCCGACCCTTTCACCAAACTCCTACTTTCGTACCTGACTGATCGATCAGTTCGGGTCAAAGTGGGAAAACCTACTCAGATCATTTCCAACCCACAGCAGGCGTACCGCAAGGTTCTGCCTTAGCCCCGATCCTCTACACTATCTTCGCTTCCGATATTCCCGAAGTCACCCAACCCGGAGTAGTCAGGTTCTCAGATGACACCGCCTTCTGGACGGTTAATCGGAACAGTGAAACGGCCTCCCCTCATATCCAAAACCCTACCGAACTTCTACAACTGGGCTAACCGGTGGAGAGTATCCGTCAATCCTACCAAGACCCAAGCAATCCTATTCCGCCATCCTCATTACACCGAGATAAGTTCCCCAAGCTTGCCTCCAAAAATGTGTCCCTCACTTTGAATCAAGAAAGACTCCCTCTCCAAGATAAAATCACCTACCTTGAAATCCTTTTCACGAGAACCCTCAATTGGCTCTTGATGTTCCGAAAACCCTAATAAGATTAGGAACCGCAAACCTACTGGGTGCCCTCTGGGGTAGAATCAGAGGTTGTCACCCCAAAACACTCATGCACACTTATAAAACCTACATGCGCCCTGCTATGGATTTCCGAGCTCCCATATACACTAACATAAACTCCAAACACCTTTCCTCTATAGCTTCCTATGAACGCCGAATTTTCCGACGTATACACCGGTTACCCTTCAGGCACCCTAATGACCTCACCATCCATGACGCCAATATACCACCAATCACCCATAGAATCCAAACCCTTCAGAGAAATTGCACGCACAAAAGAAATTTCGGGACACCGTCCCAACCAAAGAAATCCTGACCACTCCTTATAACTACCGATTTAATTCCCAAGAAGGAATTCAAATTAAAATTTAAACATCCTCCCGCTATCCTTAAACTCCTCGACGACCTGCCGAGGAGATAGAAGAATCCTTGATAACATCCCTTATGCCCTCCGCATCCCCACGTTTATTGGATGACGACCCTAACAAGATACCGACCAACGCAGATAAGCAAGCAACCCCACAACCACAAAACACACCTTAACCCAGTAACACTCTACTCAATTAAAACCTCCTTTTTTAAATTTTTTAACCCAAAATAACCACACCTCATGATTGTACATTATACAAAAACCAAACAACGCAACACAACAATAAGGAATGACCAGGGCTGAAGAGGAAAGGACTCCTGAACAGTCCACAATAAGATATACATATATATATATATATATATATATATATATATATATATATATATATATATATATATATATATAAAAAGGCAAATAATAAGTAATTACTAACACATAAGTATGAGCATACTAACAACAAAAAACGGAAGAAATTCTCCCTGCTCTTCGCTACTCCTGTCACTCCGCGATTCCGCTACTTGCTCTCTCTCCAGCATCTAGAACCGAGATCCAGACCGCGTGCGCCTGCCGTAGTTAGTTTCGTTGTGTACGACGCCGACCTGTCGATTACCGCATCCGTTCATCCTGAACCGTCGTGTATCTTTAGTCGCGTTACTTCGCCGCCGTCATCAGTAAATCAGCATTATACAATCAAACTGCTGGTTGCGATACGCTAAGGTTAACAGAACGTAAGTTTTATTGTACCACTTTTTAAACCCGGAAGTTATCTAACCGTTCCAGTACACACACTAGAAGTCACGGTAGGCTGTAAATCCTGAAGTTACTTTTCCCACATACACACCTAGAATACACCACAGGCAGTAAAGACTGAAGTTACCTTCTGCCAGCATACACACATTAGAAGACACGACAGGCTGTAAAGCCTGAAGGTACCTTCTGCACACATACACAAAACCAGGACGTTGTAACTTTTTTTTTTTTTTTTTTATGATTGTGGACCTGAACAGGCTAAATAAGGCCTATCGTGCTAAGCACTCAGGAACACTTAGGAGGATGGATAGAGGGATAATGAATTGCCAATAGATGCCTATGAACAGCTACCTTAAATTTTCTCATATCATAAGTGAGAGGAAAACAGGAACTAGGGAGATCATTCCAGAGTTTAGAAGCCGTGTAGAAAAATGTGGATTGCGCCCGTTTGGTACGACAAGTGGAATTTGTACTGCATACTGACGATGTGAATGAGCGAACCGAGTGTTTCTCGCAAAGATAGCCGGAGATGGTATCAAAGAATGAAATTCACCAGCACAATATCCGTTGTAATAACGATAATACAAAGAAAGAACTGAAACCATCCTTCTATGCTCAAGGGACTGTATGTGAGAAGTTAAGGTCGGGTCATTTATAAGCCTAATCGCTCTCTTTTGAATACGATCAACGATATCGAGAGCGTATTGAGGAGCACTAACCCAAAGGTGAGAATTATATTCCAGATGAGGCCGAATTTGGGCCTTATACAGCAAAAGGAGTTGTCGAGAGGTAAAGTACTGCTTAGATCTGTACAAACAGCCTATTTTACGAGCAGCTGTTTTGGTAGCTGACAGAAGATGGTCAACCCATGAGAGATTTGAAGATACAGTCATACCCAACAGAGTAATAGAGTCTGAAAACTTAAGAACTGAGCCATTCATACTTACAACAGGAAATGATCGATCTTTTTGGCGGACATAAGGCAACACTGAGTTTTGTTAGCATTAAATTTAATAGATTATTGCTTCCCCATTCGAGAATACGTTGAATGTCTTTGTTGATTGAATTTGCCATTTCAGCTTTAATTTCTTGATTTGACATAGAAGGTGGATTATCACTATGAGTAGACTGAGATGAACTACAGTGAAGAGTGCTATCGTCAGCAAAAGCAATGGATGGGGTTAGTTGTTGAAGAAATAAGGTCGTTTATGTACAGCAGAAAAGTGTAGGCGCTATAACGGATCCCTGTGGTACGCCCGCGTTAATGCTAACTTCTTTTGAAAAAAGCCATCAACTACGACACGTATTCGTCTTTCATCAAGGAAACTAGAAACCCAGTTGATGAGCGCATCATTTAACCCAAACGAGGTGAGTTTGGCAAGTAAACACTTATGCCAAACTTGGTCAAATGCCTTTGAGATATCTAAAGCGACTACAACTGTTTCACCGGACTGCTCTACTGTATTGTTCCAAACTTGGGTCACATATGAAAGAAGATCGCCTGTTGAACGACTTTCCTAAACCCATATTGATGGTCACTAGGAGTTTGTTAGTTTCAAGGAACGTGAGCAGTTGCTGATTGATGGCAACTACGGGCTAACGCCCTGTACCCATCTTCCATTTACTCCAGCGGCAAGAATCCGCTCTAATTCTACCGCTCCCCAGGAGATCCCTTTGTACAGCAGTCGACGGGCTGGACCCAGAATCTTATAAAGGGCTCTCCATTAAACATATATTACACATACAATACCGAATCCTGAGGAAAATTAGCAATACAAAAAGCGATGCCTTGACCTAGAGATAATCTCCCAGAAGCCGTATTCTTAGAGATCACCCGCGTGATCCTCCAGTTAAATAAAGACGAACCCGTGGTGCGTTTATGTAATAAATTGCATCAAACGTGCTCCAGAGTCTCGCAAATCGCATATAAATTTTGTTAAGATATTCTTCTAATAATATTTCTTAATAAAGGAAATCCGGTAAGATAAACATTCCTGTATCGGGAGTATATTTTCCTGCAACGAAAAGCTATCCATTATTTCGTTCCCGAAGGCCTGACTAATTTACCAGCATCCGAATAGATTACGTTAACGTTTTCTCTCATTTTAATCGCGAAATAATCAAGTACTTAAGACACCTGCATTCCGTCGGAAACAATTCTCAGAATTGTTCAATTTAGTACCGCAGTCCTAAAAGTGTCCGCCTCAGATTAATTCGTTTACAACAATTAATAATAGAATCAATTTTTAATAACAACCAACGTAAAAGATCGTGATAAACTCCGTCTTCCCTCTATTTAATAGGTAGAATAAGTTTCGCTTATAAGAAAGTTATACGCATTTAACAAAAACAGACGTTTTTCTAATAATAAAGAATTAATGCGTCTTATTTCCGGGCATAATTAAATGTTAGATATTCATTACTGTAAATACGTTCTCAATTAATTAAGAAATCCTGAGACCATCCTGATTAGTTAGAGTAAATAATCAAACGCGTACGCACAATTTGCATTTAGAAACGTGTAAATATTAACCTGTCCTGTATGAAGCATTCCAAGTACTGAGTTCACATCCAGTCAGCCTGAAAGCCAAATCAAATATAAGAACAGTCATGCGCACCAAGGTTACTTTAAATTATTGATTTTCTCTTTGACCTGCTTACAAACACCAACACGATCGTTGTCCTCTGCTTATATAATATGGAGAATTTTACACAACGCCACCTGATAAATACCACGCCACCGTTTACAGGGCCGGCCTGAGCAGTCGTAATAAACCAAATTAAATCGTCATTATTAGGATTTTTGGGTCATAACACTAGCAATTGAACCACAATAATTTATATTTCCACAGAAACGGCTCAGGGCCCATAATTACACCACTACCGTCCACGGGGACCAACCAAAGCGGGCGCTACCAGGAAGGACATCCCGGGTAACCTGAGAAGTTTTTCTTGTTAATTTATTTCATTTAGTTTAGTACCTGATTATTTAACTTTATAGAAGAAATAGGTAATATACGTTTAAAACATTTTGTTGTAATTATTCAAAGTGTACAGTGTTAAGCACCAAAATACGAACCACCCCGTCTTGTTAAGACAAGACCCGATTTGAGCTAGACCGAGGTAAATTAAATTCACCATTTTAAATTGTAAAGCAAAGTCATTTACAAAACTACAATGACATCGGAATGCAACTTTGATTAATTAAACTTTTAATTACACCTAAAATTATTATAAACAAGCATATTAACATAAAAAAGGATAACAACGTTACCAGCGTCCTATCGAATTTCCATTGTTGTGATCCAATTCCAACAATCAGCTGAAAACTTTTATTATGAATGCCGCACAAATACAATTTAACGTCCTGAGTGGACACATTCTTTAGATAATCTTATATAAATTCTTACATAATAAACTGGCTTTTTAACTTCTACCAAATAATAGCCGTGATATATTTCCATTATTCTTAAAACTCACGGTAATAATGTCTATAAACTCGATAAATCCACATTCGTGACATCAACACAGATCCTATAGAACAATAAATTTACATTAATTCGAGAAAAGTTTCTAACACAAATTCACAAAACCGCTTTTTTTCTGATCAGCACGAGGCTAAATTGGAAATCGAATTCACGTATTGAACTCAGCATTCCCCGATAAAACGGTAAAAAATACACAAATTTGTTGGGTGTAACTATACTTCACAACCGCATAGGCGAACTGTTCGCATAACACAGATATTGTACAATCCTAACAAAATTACGAAGCTCGTTTTCATTTAACCATGAAGACGCTCAGACGCCTATGGCTCACAATCACAACAATTCGTAACTACATGTTAATTGTTCTATACTTCAACTTTCATGATCTAAACTTCAACACCAACTGAACTAAAAAGAAGACTAAGAAGAAGAAAGAGTCACTTCTTAAGGCCATACTAGCCACTTTCCGTATTTGCCTTCGTGTCTTATTGATGATCAGGACGTAGCAAGCCCTAACTGGAATACACTGTAGAGGACAGTATCACCTTGCCGACAAATGCACATGTGGGTTCAATTACATGTTACTGCAGTGTTTTGACCTACAGTCTAAAGTCTGTTCCCATTACAGTCTTGGAGGATGGACGTTTAGCAGTTATATTATTCAAGCTCTAATTTTAATCTGTTTCTACTGAAATATGTCGTCTTTAAGCTGAAAGATTATAATTTTACATTATGTTTTTAACCAAAATGAGACCGGTTCAGATTTCTATAGAATAATTATAAATGTTATTGGTAGCTTTTTATAAATGAAGTTTGCAATATGGTTTCGGATTTTAAAATTTTTTTGAATGTCCGGAGCGCTGGTTTCCAGACATTCAAAAATTGACGGGATTTTTCTATGTAAATAATTATAATACACGTACAGGGTACAAAGTTCGTTTGAAGTTGTATTCCTTCCCGAAGTCAGATAAGAGATTAAAAAATGGGGTCCAAGTACTGAGTTAATCTTTTATGTATGTCTTTAAAAGTTAATTTTAAAAAAAAAATTAAAAAAAAATTAAATTAATAAATAAAAATATTCAAAAATAATAATATAAAAAATGGGATTTGAAAAATGTTTAAGAGACAAGAAAACAGTAGACGGTACAGTGTGGGCCCAAGAAGTGGAGCCGAAAGAATATCAATTTTCAAAGGTGTTATGGAAATAAAATAAATGTTTTATATGGATAAAACTTTCCAATATGTCAAGTGCCCAAACATTGAATTGCCGGATTTTAAAATATTACCACCACATTAAAAGATGGGTGGAATTTGACCCCAGAACAGGGAGGTTATTATAGAACAATTCAAGAAAAAACTATTGAGGGGAAATAAAGCGACCTTCTGGATCTTTAAAGTTTATATTGGGAAACGAAAAATTTTACCAGGTTGTACCAAAGCTTTTGGGAAAAATTGCTTATTAACAGACAAATGTTAAAGATTAGAAGATGGGGTGAAACCCAAACCTAAAGGGACCCGTAGGATACTTTGGACAATTCTTTTTATTTAATACCAGTTTAAATTAAGAAACCATAAAATGGGTTGTAGAAATAAACGAATCAAGCGCAAAACGGTTGAAAATTTGAACTGGAAAAAGGAAATTGAAAATGAACCAATACTGAAAAAATGGGAAATGGCTAAATCAAGACTAACGGAACAAAGAAAAAGGCCAATGAGAGAAGAGGGCGAATATTTTATGGGCGAAATAAATTCAACCTATGGGGCAAAAAGAAATTAAAAATTATAAACATAGTATGCTATAAACCGATCACTAACAAAAATTGCTAGACATATGTCCCACAAGGGAAGAAAAGCGGAAATATATCAACCAAATCAAATTTGGAAAGAGGCTCAACAAGTACGAAGAGTATAAACATAAACCCTGAAAATGAAATGGTGAACGGTTAATTAATTTATTAAACAATACAATTAAGAATAAACAAATTACTTAACATCAATTTCAAAAGGGTGGGAAAGACCACCTTGAATCAAAACATTAATAGATTTTTATTAGAAAAAAAAAATTTATTAAAAGCGAGTGTAAAAGGGGCGTTGCCAACAGACATTGTTGTTAAACAACTTTTGTCCTTTTCAAAAATAGCAAGGCCAGGGAAATTACTAGAACCAAAAAGATGAAACAACCCTGAAAAAATTGGAATTACTATATGGTTCATTTCTTTATAAAATATACAGATTATATTAAAGGAAACCGAATAGAATTTGCGTCATATAATAAAGAAACAAAGGATAACAAGAGCAAAAACGCGGGAGATGACCAATGGGGCACAATGTGGTAATGAAGACCTGGAAAATTTAAGCATGGAAAAATTCATAAACTAAATATAAAGAGAACTAGAAAAAACAGAATAAAAGACAAATAAAATTGGGAAAAAAAAGAATTAATATGGGAACAAAATTCAAAATTACAATAAGGAGGTCCCAATACCAAAGTTGGGATGTTTAAAAATATGAACACAATCTGGAGTGTTAAAATATCAGAACAATGGTGAACATTTGTTACTTCGGAAGGACAAATAATCAAAAAAAAGACAAATTTGAGACCGAGGTCTTACCTAAAGAATCGAGAAAATCAACACAAAAAAAAGAAAAATGTTGAAAAATGGTGGAGATTAAAAAACGGATTATGACTTATAACAAATTTAAATTAAAAATAAAAAATATATATTATATTAATAACTACAAAAAAGGAATAAACGAAAAATATAATTAAGTTCAATAGCCTTGTAGATTTTTAGTAAGAAATAAAAAAAACTTAAAAATTAATATAAAATAATTGGGGAAAGTGGCTTCAAAGAGATCGTGTGTTGACCTTGTTTGTATTACAACATTAACGAAAACAAATAGCCCGGCCGAAAAATCTGTTTTATTTGATTTCAAAAAGTTTTGACTCAATTGGAAAAATAGGAGGGTTAACTGATATTTTGGTCCTTTTAATAAAAATACAAGTATGTTCGGTAATCTAATGATGGGATGGTTTCAATTTTTTAATTTATTGAAACAATTTGGGAATAAGCGTGCCAAGGAATTTAACAAAGATATTTTCATTAAATTTTGGGGGACCAATTATTGAACTCAAAGCTTATGACTGACACATTTAAAATAATTAATAAATAAATAAAATATAATAAATATTATATTAATAAAAAAATTAGTAATAATTGAAGACAATTAAAACGAAAGATAAAGGTTTAAAATTTGGGCAAAATCCAAAATTTGGGAAAAAAGGTTCAAACAAAAAAAATTCCGGTTTTGGATTTAAAAAATCACGATTTCCGAATTTAAAAATATCAAAATTAATCATTTTGGTACTTTTTGTCAAAAATGCTAAAATAAAAGACTTGGCGACAAATAACTATCAAAAGGCGGCCATCCAAAATCAACACCAAATTAGAAGGGAAATGTTTTTGACAGGACGGTGGAATTAAAAAGGAAAATATGATTAAAACCTATACCATTATTAATTTAATATTTTTTATTATAAATATAATTTAAAAAGAATTATTAACAATTGTTTTATTAATAAAAAATATAAACCAAGTTTCGGGGACTTACTATTCCCTTTTCCCGTAAGGATAATTTAGTTTAAAAGAAACAAGTAACAATTATTTTTAATAATTTTAATATTGGTGTTAATTTCCCTTCAAATATTTGGCAAGGGTTTTGTTTTTGAGGTTCTGTGTTCTTAGCTCTAAATAATTTTTTTATTTTCCAAAATTCTTTGCAGTGTTGCAAGGTATTCGTAACCCTTGTTTTCATTAAAATTTGTTTTTCGGACTTAAAAGTTTATGGTGGAATTTAAAACTTAAATTCATGTTTTTTTATCAGGATTCCTTTTAAGATTAAAATTACTGGAATTTAGTTCTATTAAGGTTGGAATTTTTAGTTTTCGATTTTATTACAATTTTGATTATTTGTTCTTCTGTACCCATTTTAATTAAAAAAACAAATATTTTTCCATTTGATCTGTGTGTAAGAACAAATTGAAAATTCTAACGCTTGTTTTAATAATTTTAAAATTATTTATTATTTTATAATTAATTATTAATTTTATTTTTCGGGTATTAAATTTGCCAGGGGATTTCCGGTAGAATAGAGGGGGTTTAAATTTCAAAGTTAAATTTTAAAACAAATGGCCCAAAACCAAAAAAAATTTATTTGTTTTCAGATTTTTAAAAACCAAAATCTCCTTTTCGTTTTTATTTTTCCGTTATTTACAAAATTTCAAAATTAAAAATACTTCTTGTAATTTCTTTCAAAAGGGGCATCAAAATTTTAATACGAGTTTCGCTTTGCCAAATCTCAACTTTTTTATTTTTATGGGCCATTTAATTCTTAAACAAATAACTTTTTTCCAAAAAAACCTACCTTACGTTAACCGTTTAGCAATATTATCAAAAAGTAAAATTATTTTGATTTTAAAAACATTGAACCATTCATGAATGGTTCAATTGTTTTTAATCAAAATAAATTTACAAAAAAAAAATTACTATTAACACAAATTACTTTTGATTAAAAAAACTATGGAAAAATAAAGGGGAAAAGCAAAAAATAACAAAAAAAACTTTTTTAAATTTGGATTACAATTGTTAAAAAAAAATTTTTAAAATAGTTTTTGATTACTTGTATTGTCGGAAATTTTCCGAGGAATATTTGGGGTTTAACCTACGAATTTTGGTTTTTCGAGCGTGTTTAAAAATTTTTTAATTCCCCATAAAAAAATCTACGGAGAGGGGTAGCCTGGATTGAAACACCCTGTTACCTATATTTTAAAAAATTTTTTAATAATTAAATAAAAAATTATGTGGTGGGGCACCATCTTGCTGCCACCAAAATTCCTTAATTCGAAGTGGCTTTTTTTCCAAAACCCCAGATTTCTTTTAAAATCTAGTTCAACTGAATTTAACTATTTAAAAAAGGGCCTATAACCTATTTTAGTTAAACCGATAGAGAAAAAAAAATCTCATTGTTTCCAAGATTTTCATTGCCCAATGTTTCATTTGTATTAAAAAGAAATTTTTTTCAACAAAATTTTGGGCTTTCGTAAAATTGAAAATTAAGGTCGGTTTCCCGTGAAAAAAAAAAAAAAAAAAAAAAAAAAAAAAAAAAAAAAAAAAAAAAAAAAATTTTTTTTTTTTTTTTTTTTTTTTTTTTTTTTTTTTTTTTTTTTTAATTTGGTTTACTTTTCCACCCCAAAAAAATTTTTGGGTTTTAAAATAATTTTCCTTTGGTTCTTGCCTTACCCTCGGAAAAGGAAAAAAAAAAAAAAAAAAAAAAGCGGGAAAAGAAAAAAGTTAAAAAAATTAAACACAAATTACAATGAAAAAAAAATTTTTTTGTTTTAGAAATTCCAAACAAAAAATTTTTAAAAAATTTTTCAAAAAGACCCAAAACTTTTATTAAAAAATCGGATTGTTTTTAAAAAACGGGCAAATAACGGAAAAAAACTAATAGGTAAAAACCCTTTAAACCCTTTAAACCAATTATTTTAGTTTTAAAAGGTTTAAGTACCCTTAAAAAAAAAAAAAAAAAAAAAAATTTTTTTTTTTTTTTTTTTTTTTTTTTAAAAAGTTTAAAAATTTTTTCCGGGTTTTTCCAATTTTTTTTCGTGTTTTTTTCTTTTTCTTTTTCCCAAGTTTGCGGGGGGCCCGGGTTTTTTTAAAAGAAAAAAAGTTAAAAAATTTTTAACAAACTTTAATAATGTTTTTTTAAATTTTTTAAAAAGGTTTGGCTGTTGAAAATTTAATTTTTTTGGGGAAACAAAAGTTTTTTTTTTTAAAAAAACCTAGGTTTAAATTTTACTTTTAATTGTCATTTTTTAAACTGAACCTTTTTTTCCTTTTTTTTTAAAAGGGCAAATTTAAAGTTATTTTTCGTCTTTAAACGGTTTGATTTTTCTTCGGGCGTCATCATGAATTTTGTTTATTCATATACCGAACAAGTAAATATGTTGTTAGTTTATGGGTTTGGTGAATGTAATGGTCGCGAGA
>JARFJB010001305.1:0-7500 GCA_036346205.1 Vesta saturnalis
TAGTGGGTGGGGAGAACACTAGACCTCTGGCGAAGAAAAATTTTAATGGTTCTTGTAACAGTGCCAGTAGGATAAATATTTATTATTTTTTAATTCTTAACGTTAATAATTAAAAAACAGTTAATTAATAATCGTTGATGGTATCTGCTGTAAATATTTTCAACTCTTTTCATAGCTATAAATATGAACATTTGAGAGCGACAATCCATTATATACAGGTAGTATATCGCAAACTAATACTTCGTAAGTCATAATTTAATCCTGTATGACTTATAGAAATCAAATATAATCGAATAAAAGCTCAACTGCACACTATCCATACATCCTGAACGGATTTTTTTAAAATTATACGAGAAAGCGCAGATATAAAGCTTTCGCATAATTCTAATGCAAGTGCGGATTTCTTAATTAATCATAAATAAACAATTATTTATCAGTAAAGGAAATTGTATGAGTTACCTTCTACATATAAATAATAATACACATACATTTTTTTAACAGTATTGGCTTTTGACTTTTATTTTGCAGTATCAAAGTAAAAATTGGGTGTCAGCATAAGAATTTATTATTGAATTTATTTAGTAAAGTTTTAAAAACAGTTCACTGAATTTGAAAATAAATTAGAAAATAAATTTTTTAGTAAAAATTAAGCCGAACTAGTTTAAAACTGAATGTTTGCCAACCATTATATATACACGATATATTATTCTTATTTGATTTCAATTAGAGAATAACTATTTCACCATTTCAATATATTTAGATTAAAGTTAGGAAAAGGTACATCACAAAAATATTTTGGATATTTAGTATGTATTGATGATCGAAATGTAACAGGCATGTTTTCAGGTTAATTATAAAGCGTAGGTAATTCTCAGGATTTCTTTTCTTAAAGTTAAGGAAAGTGGGTATAAGAATAAGTGTATTTGATGAATGGGAGCTCGATTAATTGTTGGGGAACTGGCGTGGAAAGAGAAAAGAGTGGGCAACTGATAGGATTATTAAACAAAACTACATTCAGTTGCGAAAGGAAATAGAAACTAAGTTTTGATAGAAATTTATATGTTAGGATAGGAAAAATTAGTGGTAGGGATTTTATGGATCCATTACACGTTCATTCATATCTTGTCATTATGGTAACAAATGCCATAAATACACATTTCATGTATTCCTTCATTTCGCCATTTTTATTAGTGCTGTTGTTCTATTGCAATTTGAGGAACTTTTTACTTTAATGTATTTAGTTGAAACTGCACAAAATTATGAAATACCAAATCATGAACTGTTTCCTACTGTTTCAGCATTTATGGTGTGGCCAGCGCGTAACTTTCTTAAGCGTATGTGATTATATATTATCAAATAGGGGGAAGAGTTAGTTAATCGCTATGTGGACGCACCCATGCACGCACTCATATATACTCACCCATGCATGCACGCCCGTAGTGAATTTTTGGAAAAATTCAATACTTGTGTCCCAAAGAGTGTTACAACAATAATGAATTAACACTTCTTAAAGAACAGTGATCGCGTGTAGTGATTATTTTGGTAACGTCTATCTTCCAAATGTTTCCAATTTTTACTTCATTATAACATGCCATACTTATTAATTGAATGTATTACTAGCCAGAATGTATCCATTGTCATAGATAGATTATAACACAAAATGCTTCAGGTAGCGACCAACTTGCATTTTTTATTAAATATTGCAAAAGAATATTTTTAAACTGTTAGGTGATATTTGTCGTCTACTAAAACGTGTAATTTTTCACTAGATTCTACATATGTTTGCCGTATTTGAAAAAGTGATTTTCCTGTGATGATTGAAAATTACTGGTCTATTAGTATTTAAGATAAGTTTGAAAAAATGTTTGAAGTAATTGGGTATAAAAAACATTACCAAATTATCAAAGATGTAAATATCAACAGATCTACATGGGTTTCTGTCTAAATGCTTCACCCTAAATAATGTGACTTGTTTCGAACAACATCCGCTTCAAATAGTAAACCAGCCAGATCATATTAATGTCACTTACACAGACATCTATGAAGCATTAGACAAATTTTTGCCACAGCCAGTGCTAAATAAGATGGACGTAGAATTCACTGTAACTTTTTCTTTTTGCTTAACTTTCAACAACTTTTGTTTTAATTCTATACACGCTACTTCGGAAGTACCGTCTAGTATATGTCTGCTAGATAAGCTCAAACAGAACATCTAAATTATACCATATTGTTTCATAAAGACGATACATATCAAACGTACCGACATTTTCACAAACCACTATATCAAAATATATAAGACTAATGCAACTTCCACCATGGCTTGAGAACACCCAAGCGTTTAGCTATCCAAACATACAAAACAAGGACTCCACGAGCTTAATGCAATACTTGCCAAATTTTAGTGACCATTTTACTCTGTATACTCACAGTGTAAAACGCAAAGAGGATGTCGCCGAATTTATCTGTCAGTACACAATCCAAATTTGTATGCTACTTGGCAAGCTCTTCACTATTGTGAGTTTGAGAAACAAAACAAAATAAGCCCATTAATTTAAATGACCTTATCTACCATTATACATCTTAGCTGTCTGGTGTATAATATTATATTATAATGGATTTCTATCCACATCAACGTGCGTTAAAAGGGAACAGAAAGCAAAGTGGAAATTACGATTCATTTCCACATTGCGAAACACACTCAACTCAAACTCTTATTAGTATGGTAAAAAAAATTGGATCCAGATCCACCGGTTAACCAAGAAATACAAAATATAATATTGATAAATGGAGAATAGTCTCATTCTCTTCTTAAAAAATAGTTTGCATAGAAGCAGAATTGGACACACATGTATAACTCAAAAGCACATATTTTATTAATCTTATTAACTCGGAGAAACTAGGAAAGTGTAGCTAAGCTGTTGAAATTGCAAAGCTACTAAGTATTGTACAGTTTGGATAAGTAGCTGTCGTCACTTTAAATCTAACTTAGGAATTTTATTTTACTTTAGTAAAGAATATCTACATCTTTAATAAATTAAATAATAATAAACTGCCTTGAAAACGTCAAGATAGGAGTCGTGAAAAGATATCATTTAAAATAGATGGATGAAAACAGTACAATATCTGAATATCAATCGGGGTGCAGAACACACCATGAATGTAGCACTGCTTTACTAATGGTAACAGATGATATATTTCATGCGTTGGAAAACGGATGTGGTGTACTCATGATTCTCTTATATTATTTTAAAGCGTTTGACAATGTTGATCACTACACTCTCATATCAATACTGAAATATGACAGATTATCTGAAACAGCGTTTTTAAAGGTTACTTTATCAGAGAACACAATGCACATCGTTTAATAGTAACTGCTCCACTCCCAAAGTGATAAGCAAAGGTATACCACAATGAATTATTTGAGAACCACTTTTGTAAATAACAATGTACTCCCATAATAAACGCATGTCGGGCGCTCTAGCAGCTTTCTTCCCTTAATTTTAACAACACATTTTAACTCACACGTATATACCCACACGCACACATGCACACACGCACACACGCACACACGCACATACGCACACACGCACACACGCACACACGCACACACACGCACACACGCAAACACGCACACACCACCACACGCACACACGCACACACGCACATAACATACACACACACATGTAGACAAGCACACGCACATACGCACACACGCACACACCACACACTCATACACCACACACACATACGCACACGCACACACGTACACACGCACACACGCCACAGCACACACGCACACACACACACACATACCACACACCACACACGCACACGCACACACGCACACAGCACACGCACACACCACACACCACACACACACACACACACGACACACTACACACGCACACCACACGACACACGCACACACAGCACACACACACGCACACACACCACACGCACACACCACACACACACCACACACACGCACACACGACACACGCACACACGCACACACGCACACACACACAACATACACGCACACAGAACACCACACCGACACGCACACACACACACACAGCACACACACCACACACACACACACACACGCACACAGCACACACACACACACCACACCACACGCACACACACACACCACACGCACACACGCACACACACAACACACACACACGCACACACGACACACACGCACACACGACACACACGCACACACAGCACACACACACACACCACACACACACGACACACACACACACACACACACACGACACACCACACACGCACACAGCACACACGCACCACACGACACACACACACGCACACACACCACACACCACACACGCACAGCACACACACACACACCACACACGCGCACACAGCACACACCACACACACACACACGCACAACCACCACACACACACCACACGCACACACACACACACACACACACACACACACACACACACACACACACACACACACGACACACGACAACACACACACGCACACACGCAACACCACACACGCACACGCACACACCACACACAGCACACGCACACACACACACACACGCACACCACACACACACACACACGCACACACAGCACACACGCACACACACACGCACACACGCACAACACACGCACACACACACACACACACACACACACACACGCACACGCACACACGACACGACACACACACACGCACACACACACACGACAGCGCACACGCACACACGCACACACAGCACACAGCACACACGACACACGACACACGCACACAGCACACACACAGCACACACGCACACACACACACGCACACACACACACACCAACACAGCACAGCACAGACAGCACACACGCACAACGACAACAGCACACACGCACACAGACACGCACACACAGCAAGCACACACGACACACATGCACACAGCACGCACCACAACACGCTCACACACAGACATGCACACACAACTTCTTATGAAGAATACAAAACAACGACAGCTGAATTTGGCTTATAATGGTAATTGCTGTGAGAAAAAACTAAGTCAACATAATAGACGGGCTCAGAAAACAGAGTGTACGTTAAAAGATTACAAACTTGCAATCAGTGCAGAGAAGGAGACATTTAGGAACAATAAGAGAACGGTTTTTCACTGAAATATTACCAGAACTCTAACCTATAGCGCTACAGAGTATAGATAAAACCGTTCTATAGTACACTTGATTTAAATTAAAACTGTGTGCTAGAATAAATATAAAGGGAGTTACTAAAGAAGGATAAGGTCATCACTATTGAAGACATGACAACGAGAAGTGAAGCTATAGCTTAACAGTTAACCTTTTATTTAGGTCACTTACAAAAGTTGAAAACCACTATTACCGTGCCTCCAGATAAAGATTATATATTGAGCAAATGGGGTAAACGAAACGAGTACTATATTTTATGTAAACGACTATTGCGAAGAGTCAACAACCGTTGCTGTATACATGGCCAGATTCAGTGAAAGATTTCAGAAAATAAATATTTCCTTGAATCTCTTCAATGTAGTGTAGTAATAATGTTAATTAAATTAGTTAGGAATATTGTGAGCATCCCTCGAATCAATGAATTAATAGCTTAAAACCAAGACTGCGAGCAGTACATATTGAAACTATAGAGGGGAAGCTGATTTTCTAAGTTGTGAGAAAGTTCACTTAGCATCTTACATGATGATCCTTCAGTAAAGAACATTTAAAAATGGATACAACAATTAAAAGACCAGTGCAAAATAAAAAAATTGTTAAAATACAAACTAAGTATGAATGAAATGAGTTAAAGGAAAGAGTTGAATACTCTTTCCTTTAACTCATTCTAGAAAGTTGCAGAATAATCAAAATGGAAACCGAAAGTAACAAAGAGCTGAACTTTACTGGTCAACAGCAATTGAAAGCATTTAGTATGATAGAATAATTCAATGAATTCTGTAAAAGAAGTTTGTACATTTTAAGTGATTTAATGGAAGATAATATGAAAAAAGAATATTTATTATAATCAAAAATTACAAGAATTGGCAAAGTTAGGTTATTTTTTTGCTAGCAAACATTAGATTTTTGATTAAAAAAATCATCTGTAGTGAAATTAACTGAAAAGATAGGAGATATAATTTTATTGACGTTGTGTGCTAGAGTAAGTGTAAAACAATCAATTAAATTGAGGGAAAATTTTCTTTTAAAAATCGCAGGTAGTTTATTACCATATACGACTGGAAGTAAAAAATTACAGAACAGATCGATTTAGTTGCAACCTTGTTAAACGGTAATAGTCATAAAAATTTGACAGAATATATTTGACCCTGATTGGGTATTAGTTTATTTAATTCCACTCTGATGTGGATTTTGTTATTAATGCCTTTCAGGTTTTATACATATATTTATAATAAAGTATTCCGGGTTACAAAGTAAATTAACACAAAACGATTCTGGAAATGTAGAAAATTAAGTTATATAAAGTAAAAGTAATAATATTCTGGTAAAAAATAGTAAACTTAAACAATTATTAAATAAGCAACTCAAAATAATTCTGGAATGGTCTCTTAAGAGAGGCGCGCCTGTGGGTTGTGCAGCCTTCTATACAGCTGGCATGGTCAGGTTGCTGTCGAATCGCTCGAATAGGCTATAGACTTTCTCCTTTTACTGTAAATACAATTTCTATTTTGTAATCTGAAATATACCAGTGAAGAATATGGTGGTCAGTTTTTGTTATGCATATATTTTAACAGTGGTGCTTTCGCAAGGGTGTGTTAGTAAGCGGGTTTTTCACCCCATTAAATGGATATTTATTCTAGATGGATAAGTATCATTTTAATATTATTATGCTTACGTGAATAAAAATACGTGTGGTTAAATTTCTGATACAGCGCTTCCCTGTTGGACTGGTAAATAATTATTCATATGTTAATTATCGTCTAATAATTCGGTGGGGTGGGTTATAATACAATTTAATGCGGGGCGAATCTTTATTGCAATCGACGTGGGTCAATGTCGGGAACCGTGAATGGCCTTATTCTTGCTGCTTCAGATAATTATATACACACGGGCAAGGGTTACCTAGAATTAAATTAGTTTACCATAATTAATAGTCTATGCACAAGGTTGAAACCAACCGGTTGAACACTAATTAATTGGTGTTCGATTTATTTGTGTGTTTACGAAACACTTAAAATATGCCAACGCATATGTGGTTTCTGTTGATATGTGCCAACAACCATAAATTCAAGGGATTATTGAAAGAAACAGAAGGTTTTGTTAATGCGATGAATTTACTATTATTTGTTGAATTGGGGTCGTTGTAAACTAGGTTTTACTTTATTACGTTTTAATTAAGTTAAAGCGCAGAAATGAATTATTTATATTTAAATAATTTCTTATTGTAATTGTATTCGCTATTATGAAGACAACCTTTTTAAATTCAATTATTGTCGTATAAGGCGGAGTGTT
>JARFJB010001305.1:10000-34295 GCA_036346205.1 Vesta saturnalis
GTTTCCCAAAACGGGTGCTGATTCCCATAACAGGGGAGCCGTTTCCCAACACAATTTACCGTTTCTCCCCAGAAAACAAGTCAAGTAGCTCATTCATCGTAGCTGAGAGTAAATTGAACGAGGCTGTGCAAGGTCGCAATCATTTCTTAGAAATCCATTTTCAAAGTCTACCTTAGAAATCTAAACAGAATCAGCTCGTGAGGGGGTACAGATTATTGCTCCGAAGGGCGTCATATTCATAGAAATCTGTACATAGAATCAGTTCGTGGAAATATGAACGTTCTTGTTGTTTATGCTAAAAAGTTGTGCTTGTATTCACTAAATTGAGTCAAGGTCAACTTTTGTTGGTATCCTAGTACAATTCTTAGAAATCTGAAAGTAGGTCGACGTACTGATAG
Source organism: Vesta saturnalis (assembly GCA_036346205.1). Taxonomy (NCBI): domain Eukaryota; kingdom Metazoa; phylum Arthropoda; class Insecta; order Coleoptera; family Lampyridae; genus Vesta; species Vesta saturnalis. The sequence goes on from JARFJB010001305.1 coordinate 10,399, forward strand.
GGGTAGTGTGTATATTATCCAAAAAACTGGATAATCCGCTTAAACCAACTACTTTAGGAGGTATTTTTTATAGGTCAATGTGCTAACAGGGGTAGCTTCTATATTATGGAAAAAGCTGGATAATCCTCTTAAATCACCTACTTTTAGGGGTAAAGGATAGCTTTTTCAATAGTAATAGATACTGGAATAAGTCTACGGGGGTTATCGTCCAGGGGTGGTTTTTGAAAAGCTGGTTCTGGTTCGTTTTTAAGTCCCCAACCATATGTAAACATGCTTTAACTAGAATAATTTTACAGAACTATATAGAGTGTTCAAAAATTAAGTGTAACTTGTATTAGGTTTAAGGAACGGTATTGTATAATTAAAAAATAAGGACTTGAAATTTTGTGAATATGTGTTCTTTTAAATTAAAGAGACGTAGGCAGTAAACTTTAAAAGCTTCCGTAGTACTAGGTTTCGGTATTCTATCCTCGTGCAGTCGACCCATCAAAGCTAAATGGTTCTTTATTGGTTTTGAGTATCGAGATTTTTTGGCGTTTGGGCGCGGGAACTTTTTGACAAACGTGTAGTCATTAGGTTGATATTAGTACAGAATACTACCGTTCTAGAATTTTACCCGATATTCTTCTTCTTATCTTCTTCTTATCTATTTATGCACTTTAAGCTTTGGAAACAATAAACTAGGAAATATGGTTTGATAGGAATTAGTTTTAGGCAGTTTTGTGTAAAAACATTAAAATTTCGCATGAATTTAGTACATTGGCGGGATTAAAGGTTGACTGCCTCCTGCATTCTTGAGCTAAAACCAATGCATGGTCTCGTTAAAACAACAAATGTAATCCCCCACAAAGAAATAGAACCCCTTTCCCAAGCCTACACACGTTGGAACTGGCTTTAAAGAAGCGAAAGTGGACTATACAACGTATAAGGCAAGAGTATACGGATTTATTGGAAAAGAGCAATGGCTTTGCTTTGTATAAAGTGTTACAGGAATTGGAAGAGATTTAAATTAGATGTACGAAAACATAAATAACGAATTGTTTGTGTAATGTTTTCATTAATTAAATAACATTTATGAAAAATGTAGTTACCTATTTGATAGCGTAAGTGTTGCAAATTTAGTTTCATATTTAAATGATGGTTTTGATGTATGTAGATAATATACACTTCCATAGACCTTGAAAGGATCTAATTTACCAGTAAATGAAAGACAAAGAGACGTAGTGAAATTTTCATTATTTTCTATCAATAAATGCCATTTATGCTAACTCTCTAAAAATTCTTTCATTATTGAAGCGTTATAATGAAAAATACAATGACTTTGCATTTGTTTAAAGTGTCACAAGAATTGGAAGAGATTTAAATTGGTTTTTTGCAAAGCATGATCTTTTCGAAAAAATGCATAATTAGCGAAATTTAATTCAAAAACCTTAAAAATTACCAAATTTGGACGATTTTCGCATAACATCCGTCAGCAAACTAGTTTCATATTTAAATGATCCCTAAATTAACAAAGAATTCTATTTAATTACAGATTTACTGGTTTGTAATGTATGTAGATAAGACACTTCCATAGACCTTGAAAGAACCTAATTTACCTGTAAATGAAAGACAAAGAAACGTGACTGAAATTTTCATCATCTCCTATTAATAAATGGCATTTATTGGTAATAAATGTGATTAGGACTGTACCTTGAATTTTCGCTAACTACCTTTTGTTCCTAAATTATCTAGGCTTGGACTATATAAAAAGCGTAAAAGAAGAAGTGTATGGAAAAAGAACAAAAATGGCAGCGATAGAAATTGCGTTATAGAAAATATGAGCTCGATATCTAGAAACGGAGTTAACAATTAACAATTTATATCAATAAATGGCATTCATGCATACGTTAACTAAAAATTCTTTTATTATTGAAGCGTTAAATTGAAAATATGAACAAGGGATTTCTTTGTTTGTATAACAATGAAACTATTTATTGCATTTGCCTTCTTAAAAGTGAACGAATGTAAAAATGCAATGTGGTTAATTATGCTTTAAAATTAAGCTTTTCACTTGTTTTCATATTAGCTTTCAAAACAACTGTTGTATATCTCGCACGTATTATGAATTATTTCCTTAACCCTTTTACTGTACATCAGCTAAATGTTCTTTCAAGCTAATTTTGATGGGTCGTTTAGTTTGCCCTGCATATACTTGTTTACAATTTTACGATTAATTTTATAAATTTCCTACCTATTCTGCTTATCCACCTTATCTTTTGGATTGCCTAAAGAGTTTGCAAACTATTATCTGAAGTACAGGCTGTTTTCAAATTAAATTAATTTGAAAACAGTCACTACTTCAGTTAATAGTTTGCAAACTAAAATTAAATTAAAAATTAAATTAATTTGAAAACAGTCACTACTTCAGGTAATAGTTTGTAAACTCTTTTAGGTAATCTAAAAGATAAAGTTGATAAGTAGTATAGGTCGGCAATTTATAAAATTAACTGTAAAAATGGTGAACAAATATGTATGTGGTGTACACTAAACGACCTTTAGGCTACTCAGAACTCATTAAACTTTCATAAATTACACTTTCACCAGATAAGTAACGAATCGTTACTCACTGTTGGTATATATATATATATATATATATATATATATATATATATTAGAAATTTTCTTTAGTTCGCCATAGTCGACCGTTGATGATGGTGTAGCGTAGCTATTGAAACGCGTTCGGTGTTCCTTAATTTTGTTTGGTACGTGGGTATATTTTGTTTGTTATACATTTTATTAGTTAAAGTAAATAAAGAAGGCTGTCTAATTTAGGTACATGGTAAATTAAATAGGATATTCATGGCGGTTGTTAAAATGATACTAATTTCGGAGAATTTTATACGGGCCCCACTAATTTCTTAAAATTGTTCGTTGTGTATATAATGTCATTTTAATGACATCTACACATTATAGCTAATGACTAGATTGTTCCTATTGGCCTTTACTTTGTTAAAAGGCTTTCTTCAAATGGTATTTAAAGAGATGCAACTTTCTACGATTTGTTTAATTCCAAATAGATCGTGTGACCATATCATGAAATGGCCGTTCAATTTGTTGTTAGTGAAAAAGGAAAGCAAAAGTTATTCCTTGTCGGATATTTACGTCACAAGGACAAAGGGGATGAAAAAACTTTTAGGAGACCATTATTACTAAATAAAGTGCAATGCTCGAGTTACAACGCTTGCCAACAAATGGAGAGATACAACCGATGTCCGAGAAGTAGAAAAAAACAAATTTTATAATATGTGAAAACGTAGCATGTACCACGCACCACATCTTGTCTCGATTACATCTACTGGGCTTAGCTAGCCCACTGCAGCGTATTTACCGAAAGCTTTCAGCATAAAGAAAACTGTAAGAAATATCCGCACAAAGGCAGAATCTGCTCCAATTCTGCCACTCCGTCGAAGAAACGTAGTTTTTCCACAGGAATACACATTAACACACAACGGAGTACCCTTTTTGCTGTACAATCTGTACCAAATGACAGACTACTGATCTTCAGTATGGAAAGAATTCTTTCACTACTAGCTTAAAGAGATCATTGGTATGGAGATGGAACATTAGAACAGTGCCACGCTTGTTTTACCAGCTATTCACGCTACATGACTTAAAGAGAAACATTTCGATTCTATTGGTGTATCTATTATTCCCGGACAGAACAAAGAATTCCTACTTTCGTTTGCTGCAAAAGTTAATATAATTTATGCTTGGAGTGTCACCAGCTACCATCCTCACTGATTACGAAATTGGGCTGATAAGTGCTAAGGTACACAGTCTACAGAACCAGTACAAAACCGATTCGGAATTTATATTAAAACTAAGGTTACTGCCAGCGTTAGCATTTGTACCCACAGCAAATGTAGCCGACGCGTTTGAAGCCCTTTGTAAGGAGATTGTGCTATCCGAGAATGCCCAGCCAATTGTTGACTACTTCGAGCAAACCTGGATTGGACACAAAGACGTCAACATTGCCTCTCGCCACAATTTCCTCACTATATGTGGAACTGTTACGAGACTGTACTAGAACTGTTACGAGACTGTACTAGAAGGACTTCCAAAACAAAAACACACAATTCCATAAAGGGGTGGAATAGAGCGTTCGAGATTCAAGTTTCTTCAGACCATCCCAATATATGGAAATTAGTAAAAGGCATACAATGAGAACAGATCCTGCATGAACACTACGTTGGAGGCCTAGAAGGCCCCCCTGTGAGTGAAAAGTACCGTGATGTTGCTGAACGAATCCCAGCCCTTGTAAGGAATTATGACGAAGGAAACCTATCCACTTACTTGCATGGCATAGCTCACAACCTCACATGCCGAGATAAAGTGTGAAGGGAAGTTTGTTGTTACGTATTTATCGGGGAATTTTTCGCTCAGTGAATTGATGTTTCGAGGAATTTTCCTGTCGGGAAATTTTCCAGTCGCGGAATGTTTCAGTCGGGGAATTTTCCGTTGGTGAATTGTTGTCGGGGAATTTTCCTAGACCCCATCTGAGTCCCACTCATCGTATTTTTTCTCGTCTGAATCACTGGAAAACTCATGAAAATCACAAGAACACCTATCACGTGTTGCACTCATGATGGTGGCTTATAACTTTGTTCTGAAAATTTCCGCGGCACAGTAGAAATTGTGCAAACGTCATTTTATCGCACCAGCTCCATCTGTTGAAGAATCGTAAAATTAAGTTGTGTGCGCCTAGTACCTTTATTTTTACATTATTTGGAACAGAAGTATTAATTTTTATGTTATTGTGGCTTGTACCCTTTTCACGCCGAGGTTGTCAATTGAGGGTAATTCACCTGATACCATAAACGTTTTCACGCGTGTATGTGTGTGTATGTGCGTGCGTGCGTGTGTGTGTAGGTGTCTGGGAGTGATGATTAGGTGCCTGCGTGGGTGTGTGTAAATGATAATTACTGTTGACAACTTTAGAACTATCAAATATACCTACTTAAACTTTCGTATTTATGCTTGATTTCATTTCTCCTGGAGCTCATTAGATTTTGCGAGAAATTCAGCGGCGCAGAGGGATAATATATTAGGTGAGGTTCTTTGTCAAATATTTCGGAAACAGCTGCTTATTTCAAATATACAATAATAGTGGCATATAATATCTTAAAATCATAAATTAGTTATGTTCTATTGATTTTTTGATACGACGCGTGTTCGATTGTTTGCAATATCTGGTTTATAAGAAAATTTGTAAACATTTTTAAAGGTAAGTTTCTTAATTAAATAAGTCTTAAAAATTAATAAATTACGATTAAAAAAATTTAAACTGTATGTTCCATACTTTTATAGGAGCGGGCGGCTTTGGAGTTTTTTTCAAGTTAACATCTCAACGTCTATTAATCTCAATCTCACATCAAAGTTTAAACGTCAATCTGAAATAATATATTGTTTTTGTTTTTACAACGTTGCTCGTTTTCATTACGTATCACAATAGAGGTTGCGTAATTATCAGAAAAAAAAAGGATTATTCCGTTTCTTTTAACATCCATTTTATGTGTTGCAAGATAGTATGTTTTTCAAAACCCGATATTTTATCATTACACCTCATTGCCTGTGCAAGGTCGATATAGAAAATGACAATAGTATTTAAAATGGTTTGAAAGTCATTACATTTTTTGAATATTATCTTAAGTGAATCGATTAAATAAATAATCACTATAGAATCATAGATCACGTCCACAATGGGACTTTGAACTTTAGCAAATCAAAAAAATTTTATATCTAACAAAATTTTAGATATATAATTTAGAAGGTTGTGCGATATTTAAGATACCACGAAAGTTATCGGCATCAACATGTAGGTAAATCACTAAATCTGACAAGATATTCAAAAGTGTATCAAATATGACTATGTCGGAGTCTCAGCCGTTTTATAAGCATATTTGTAAACATCAAACAACTAGTAATAGATTTTAAGGTAATCTGAGGCAATAGTATATAGGACATTTTTCTACAGGTAGATTTTATAGTCACATCGCCGATAATTCAGAAAAACATTACATTACTGAATTAATTAGTAAGTGTAATAACGAGATAAGATTATCCAACTGCTTCGCTGATATCCCCATACATGTTAAGATGAGGTCTCAATAGCGTTATTGTACTAACTAAAACTATTTTAGAAGTCAACACTTCTTTAGTAAATTAGGCACTTTTGTATCGACTAAAATGTTTAAACCTATAAGAATTTCGGACGAGGGAGTTTCGAACTTGTCAGATTCGGCGTATTAGTTTTAGGTGATTTGCTCCCAACATGTGCTAATGTACCTACACTACACTCGAGCACGTCGCTGTAAATCGTCGGTGTATCAACACACACACATCTTTTACATAATCAAGTGTCACCAAAATCGTAAATTACCATATTTTATGAGTAAATTTGTGAAAAACAGTGTAAACATATTGTTTCCAGCTTTAGTTGAAGTTTTCTGATGATTTTGGCATGGAGTAAGTTTTAGCGAAACAACAAATTATTCAAAAATTAGAAGGAATAAAATGCATCCTCTTGTTACCAAGTACAATGCAACAATGAAATTGTGTACGAGTATACACGGGTATTGTTAATGTGCAGCGCGGTCTAATTTCAATGGAACTAAATGCGTTACAGTTACAAATGAAACTGAATGGAAATTATTTAAGTACTTGTGTTCTAGTTTATCTTACTTTCTTTATTGCTACTTACAGATAAAGTTCAATATTCTCTTAATCTGATATCTACACTCTTGAGAATAATAAATGTGCACAATGTAAAAATGCCTACAAGCCAAACATGTTTAGACGACATTTTAAAGGAAATTGGAGGTTTCGGAAAATTTCAATACAGATTGATATTTTTAGTTTGTATTTCTTCTGGAATGGCGATAATCGTTGCAAATCTTTGGATATTTGAGTCGAAACAATTGAACTATAGGTAAGAAAATACAAATAAGTGAATAAAGTAATTTTGCCACTTTAATGGTAGATGTGAAATTACTGGATGTGAAACCAATCCGGTACAGTTCAAACCGTCCTGGTGGATGGATGCTATTCCGTCAGTTGACAATGAACCGTCGAATTGTGAAAGATATAAGATTAGAAATAGTAGTAACCCAACAAAAAAATGCAGTTTTGATAAAAATACTGTTGAATATTGCGACAACTACGTCTATGAAATTTCGAAAACATCAATTTTAAATGACGTAAGCTACATTTTCTTTTCAAATACTCTAGTATATAATAAACATTTAGTTAGGTATTTCATTATTTAAAAGTGTTTTATTCAGTATCACTAGGTATAGTAATTTTCACGTCACTTATATTAATATATTAATACTGTCAGACGTCAGATTTTGAAAATAACAGTTTGACAAATGTCAAAACTCAGCTTCAGGGTTACGTTTATATGTTTACTTTAAAATTCAACAAAACATCAGAAAATATGTGTTATGTCAAATGTTTAATGACAAATATGCTTGACAACACCGGACAGAATTGCCCACCTAAATCAGTGCATCCTCTCGTGCACAATAGGCGGGTTCTAAGTGTGGTAATAAAACAAAGTTTGTTACGCCCCACCTTCAAATAATTCGTATGGTGTGTACTGACTGGAAATGAAAATAAAAAATTAATTCTGTTTAGAAACTGTGCTAATTACAATGGACCCCTCGCGATTTCTGTGCTGAACCAATGCTATATATTTAGAGTCTACTCTGAGTTTGTATACAGCGAATAATACCTATGTATCTCCCAACAGAGAGTACTTATTTACAGGACAAAATATTGATGAATTGTAGTGTGATAATATGGACATACGCGAATTAAAAATTTATAACTTACAGACAAATAAGCTAAGCAACTGTTGATATTAATTGGCAAAAAAATTTAAATATCTGGTGTGGAACAACAAACGACTTCCGACCTACAAAGTGAAAATTAAAGGAAATGTAACACTTTTAGTAATAATCTTTTTAGGATAATTGAGAAACTTCATGTCGGACGTTAATAGACATACAGATGCTACTTTCCTAAAAATTCCAAAACCGCCCACTTCTATAAAATACCGATAATACAATTTAAGCATTTTCAATCCTTCATAATTAATTTTTAGACTTCGCATGCTCTGTATTTAGAAACTTAAATTAAATTTTTTTTTTAAAATGTCTACACATTTTCTTATAAAATTAATCATATTCAGATAATAAAATTTGAACTATCACTTAAATTCTTCGTTATGAATTTTTTCCTGTTAAATTACGCTTCGTTTAAAACATTGCATAAAACATAATTATTTGATATGTTTATGGTCTAAGAGTTGGTTTTTATATATTTGGAATATACAGCTGTTTCAGAGATATTTCATAAAAACCAAACAATGCTTCTAGTAAACCCTCCCTTGTCCGTTGCTGAATTTCCTCCAAAATTAAACCACATTGACAAGAAATGAAAGCAAGCTTTAATACGAACGTGTTTCTTCTGGAGTTATTTGGATACAACATACATCACAACATTCACACGCAGAAGCCCTCATGCACGCGTCCGCACATAAACACAGACGCACACGCAAACGCGCGTCCGCAACACACACACACACAACATCGCACGCATGCGTCCACGCGCCGGAACACTACTGCCACCTATTTTATGTAAAGTGTAATTTTATATTATTATATATATATATATATATATATATAATATAAATAAAATAAAAATATAGTATATACTAATTCGTGATGATGTCCAATTCAACTGTAACTAAACTGAAATGGATTTCTTGTCAAATTAAGATTTTAAAGTCCATAAACATAGGTCTGATTGTAAAGTTCCCAGAAAAGCGTTTAAAGTTTATAATGATCATATTACTTTCAATAGTATTTTTTAACTATAGCAGAAAACGAAATAAACCATCTGTCATTTATTCGTTTGGTTCAATATGAAGTTTGGAAAAGTGGATTGTAATAAATTAAGATGTATTTAAAATCTTAAAATGCTTCTTATTCAATTTATCTACACGAAGAGTATGCAGACATCATTTACATTTATAGATTTGATGATGAAGGGATACAAAAAACCCATCATGTAATGTTTGACCATACTGACATAGACTCCCGTTCGAAGAAATTCTTCTAACACTCAACTCTGGACTGATCAACCATCTGTAAATGTTTTCTTGCTCATTCACATGTTAAACTCCACAGGACGAATCAGATCTTATTGAAACTGATAAATATGAACCATGAGTTCGAACGTGTTTGAAACACAGAAGAAAAGAGTTTGTGATTTGGAATCCTCCTGTTGGGAATCTTCGTTCATATTCTAACGGCAGCTCTCGCATTCCCATCACAAAATCCATAAATGTAAATGATGTCAGCATACTCTTCGTTAGAAAATTGAAAAGGCATTTTAAATTTAAATTACACTTAATTTACTACAATCCACTTTGTCATTATTAGAACACAAACGAATAAATGACAGATTGTTTCGGTTTGTTTTCCAGTTGACAATAATTTACTTTGAAAAAATATGTGATCATTTATAATTTAAACGCTTGTATCTGGGTAACTATGAATCAGACCTATGTTTAGGGACTTTATTAAATGTCAGACATCCATTTAGTTTGTCAGTTCACGGTCATGTATAATGATATAATATATATATTATATATTATATATATATATATATATAATATAATATATAGTGTCGAGTTCAGCATAATGTATTCTAATTCGTTAATACTGAAAATAGAATGTCGGTTAAATGGGAAAGTTTTAGAGAATTTTATGGCTATCATCATGGTAAAGTCAGATTTGAAGTAACTTCTTTGTTTTGAAATAATTGAAGAAAACAAAATTGTGCATTTTTACTACCTCTAGCTCTTTTATCTGAAGTCTGACAATATTTTGATTTGTACATTATTATGACACTTTTAAAAGACAATTTAAAAAATTACCAAAATTTATCTACAGTCATTTGTTTTGAAATACATACACTAACTATTGTTTTTCATATGGACGCCATCTTGGATTCTTACATTATCGAATAGTATTTTTATCACGTTTTATTATAGGGTTTTGTAAAACAAAATTAGAGAAAATTCCATCGAAAGTTTTTCAATTTTATTATATGATTAGAAAAATTAAACAAAATCAGTTATAATGAGCGAATAAATTGTTCAAAGTTGCCACCATTCTGTTCTAGATATGCTTCTAATCGTCGCCTGAGTTCGTGGTTAGTTGCTTTTTGATTTGCTGCGTAGTTAAATTAACACATGCAGCTGTAATTTTATTCTTTAAGTCTATAACATTTAAAGGTGGATCGGCATACACCACTGTTTTTAAATGACCCCACAAGAAAAGTCTAACTGTAAGATCCGGTGATCTCGCAGGCCATTCTACCGGGCCGTTAGTTCCTATCCATCGTTCATTGAACGTTTGGTTAAGATATTCTTTTACTATCAACGCGTTGTGAGCTGGAGCTCCATCTTGCTGGAAATACAATTGTTGTCGCAGAAGCAGAGAAACTCATCGAACATTGTTCGTAGCACGTTATCTAAAAATTCAAGATACCTATTGGAGTTTAGATTACCATCATAGAAATAAGGCCCTAGTAATTGGTTTCCAATTAAACTGCACCAAACATTAGTAACCCATACGGTTTAATGGTTAGTCTCCATTGACCAATGAGGATTTTCGTCAGACCAATAACGATTTTCGTCAGACCAATAACGATTGTTTTGTTTATTAATAACTCCATTATTTGTAAACATGGATTCATCTGTCCATAAAATATGATCTAAAAATAATGAATTGTGGTCACATTGCTCAACTATCCATGCAATCAAAATTAATCTCCGATCAGAGTCTTGAGGCCGCAAGTGTTGAACCAAATCGACTTTATACGGCAGCATTTTGAATTTTTTAATGTCCTGTGAATTGAGCCAACTGCTACACCTACTTCTTGCGTTACATGTTTAATAGATGACCGTGGATTTACTCTAAAATAACCCAATATTTGTACTTCAATATCTTCGGTCAAAACATTTCCTTGTTGTTCTAAATTCTGATAATTTACTCCTGGTAATGTTCCACGCATTCTAAGCGATTGTTGAATTTTTCGTATGTAATTTTGGAAGGATGGTATCTATTGGGATATCTTTGTGCGTATAATTCTACCGCTCGTCGAGAATTACCTTTACATTCACCGAAAATTAACAACAGGTCAACTTTTTCACTGTTATTCATTTTAAACAATTACTTCGATTGAAATCAAATTAAACTTTTATCTGATTGTCAATTGCAATAAACTAAAAACAATTGCGATGCGATTTTGTTGACGTACGCTGCCTACGGTTTTGTTTGATTCTTCTAATCGTATAATAAAATTGAAAAACTTTCGATGGCATTTTCTCTAATTTTTTTATAAAACCCTATAAGAATTTTATACGTATGTATTGAGAAAAATAAGCAATGCAAAAATATATATACAGTGTGATTTAAAAAGAAAATTATGTGCGCTTCCGGTCAAACCGGAAGCTTAAAAATTATCTAAACCAAGCACTTACATAAATACTAAGTTTGCATCTCCATTAAAAACCGTTTAACCTTCCTTTTCCATTAAAAAGAATTCTTTTCATATAAAATGCACTTATAGATTCAAAAAAAAATTATTTCCTTAAAAAATGTATGGCGTCGATTTGAGTCACTTGAAAAAATTTTAAAGGCCTTTACATGCATTATAAATTTTACTACCTACACTGGATAAAATCATAACCGTATGTTCATTTAACACGGCATTATTTTAAGCACATCGTATCTTTGCTCAAACACAGTACTAGGTTGAATATTCTCTTAATCTGATATCTACACTCTTGAAAATAATAAATGAGCACAATGTAAAATGCCTACAAGCCAAACATGTTTAGACGACATTTTAAAGGAAATTGGAGGTTTCGGAAAATTTCAATACAGATTGATACTTTTAGTTTGTATTTTTTCTGGATTGGCCATAATCGTTACAAATATTTGGATATTTGAGTCTAAATAATTGAACTATAGGTAAGAAAATAAAAATAAGTGAATAAAGTCATTTTGCCACTTTAATGGTAGATGTGAAATTACTGGATGTGAAACCAATCCGGTACAGTTCAAACCGTCCTGGTGGATGGATGCTATTCTGGCAGTTGACAATGAACCGTCGAATTGTGAAAGATATAAGACTAGGAATAGTAGCAACCCAACAAAAGAATGCAGTTTTGATAAAAATACTGTTGAATATTGCGACAACTACGTCTATGAAATTTCGAAAACATCAATTTTAAATGACGTAAGCTACATTTTCTTTTCAAATACTCTAGTATATAATAAACATTTAGTTAGGTATTTCATTATTTAAACAGTGTTTTGTTCAGTATCACTAGGTATAGTAATTTTCACGAGTCAGAGCAATTGCGTCACTTATATTAATACTGTCAGACGTCAGATTTTGAAAAATAACAGTTTGACAAGTGTCAAATCTCAGCTTCAGGGGTTATGTTTATATGTTTATTTTACACATCAACAAAATATCAGAAAATATGTGTTATGCCAAATGTTTAATGACAAATATGCTTGACAACATCGGACAGAATTCCCCACCTAAATCAGTGCATCCTCTCGTGCACAATAGGCGGGTTCTGAATGTGGTTATAAAACAAAGTTTGTTACGACCCACCTTCAAATAATTCGTATGGTGAGTACTGACTGGAAATAAAAATAAAAAATTAATTCTGCTTAGATGCTGTGCTAATTATAATGGATCCCTCGCGATTTCTGTGCTGAAGCAATGCCATATATTTAGAGTCTACTCTGAGTTTGTATACAGCGAATAATACCTATGTATTTCCCAACAGAGAGTATTTATTTACAGGACAAAATATTGATGAATTGTAGTGTGATAATATGGACATACGCGAATTAACAATTTGTAGCTTACAGACAAATAAGCTAAGCAAAGTTGTACATGTTTACTTAAACCTGCTTTCTAGGAATGATTACGTTGTTTCTGTTCATAACTTGAACCACATAATATTTCTAAATAATTTTACTATTAGCCTAATGTAAATTTGCGTACTTTTGGTTATTCAAACGTTATAAATTCACATTTATATAATATTTCATTTAAAATCTGCATTGTTACTCCCTCTAGTGACGTATCCTAAACTATAGGTAATTAAGGTGAACTATATTACAAACTTTTAGAAGTCCTCTTTAGATGGCGCTAGTGGAGAAATCACAATTTAGAATTTTTGTTTTTATTGATAGATAAAGGTCGATACAATAGATTTTTAATAATACAACTTTAACATAAAAATTTCGTCTTCTTTCTTTCCTGTGGCGTCCATTTTGCCAAGCTGAAAATTTTTGATGTCTTCTTGAAAAATTACTGTATATTACTATACGATTTAAATAATCGGATATATCTTCAAGAAGAATAATTTGCAATAAAACAATTGGTGCTTTTCTAATCATTATCTACAAGTTTTGTTGCTCGCTTACATGCGGTTTTAGAAAAATTTTCTTCGGCAAGATCGAGTAAGTTACCGATGAATTTCTCTGATTTATTAGTAATACCTGACTTTTTTCCTAGCATTTGAACACGTTTTAATCAAGACATGAATTATTGATGCTTTCGTAAAGCAAGGAAAGCACTTCGATAGATTCTCATTTGGCCCGTTCCATCTAACGGGTGACGAATAAAGATTATTTACTTACATAATGTTAATTACCTTCTCCTTTTAGCTTCAACGAATTACCTTCTCCTTTTAGCTTCAACGAATTACCTTCTCCTTTTAGCTTCAACGAATTACGTTCTCCTTTTAGCTTCAACAAATCACCTTCTCTTGCTCAATATAAACATTATTTCTTTATTAGCTGTTTTGTATAAACCACCGTAAGTTGTTTTTTTTTGTATTATTTGGTAATAATTTACGCTTTGCATAGGCGTCGGTATATGTTCTCTTTTAGGTATACAAAGGAAGGCCTTCCCTTGAACAAGGGGAAATGTTTAAGTTTTGTTGAAAAAAAAAGTAAATAAACATATTACTGGTTCACAGGTGACGAACCCAGTATAAAATTATTTTGCTTGTGAACGGTATTTAATTTTTTTTTTGTACATTTGGGGTATTTACATCTATTGTTTTTGTTGTGGATTAATTCGATCCACACCCTCAACGATTTGGTTTTGATTTGAAAAATAAAATATACAGTTGTTTCTTTCGGTCTACAGCAGTGTTATTATTTCTATTTCCTGGTGTACTTCCATTTTCCTACAATCTCCTTGCTCATTCCATCCTGCACCACTGTCCAAGAGTCGAGACAGCGGTGAATTTTATCTCTATTACCTCTATCACCCCGCCCTATCCGGCACTTTTGAGCTAGTTCGGTGTGCTCATTATCTTCCAGCTCCTTTTAAACACATAACAATATATATATATATATATATATATATATATATATATATATATATATGTATATATATATATGATATATATATATATATATATATATATATATATATATAAATCACACCTATTCTACTTACATAAATACTAAACTTGCATCTCAATAGCTCGGTTAGTAGAGAGGTAGCCTATAGAAGTACATGTCGTAGGTTCAAATCCCACTCGAGGTAATTTTTTTTTATCTATTTAAAAACCGTTTAACCTTCCTTTTCCATTAAAAAGAATTCTTTTTCATATAAAAATGCACTTACACATTCAAAAAGAATAATTTCTCTTAAAAAAAATGTATGCCGTCGATTTGAGTCACTTGAAAAAATTTTAAAACCCTTTACATGTATTATAAAGTTTACTACCTACACTGGATAAAATCATAACCGTATGTTCATTTAACATGGCATTTTTAAGCACATCGAATCTTTGCTCAAACACAGTACTAGGTTTCAAATTTTCACAACCAATCCTCCAATGTGCTCGACATTACTGACGCCTCATTTGGATTCTTATATCAAACCTAACATCATTTATAATACCTTACTACTACATAGACATCGTGTTTGCAATAAGCAGGATCTTGCGTCATTTGCACAGAACATTCACTAGAATGAGACATGGCTATTTTATGGTAACCGATACATTAAACTTTGAAACGTCTTTAACATTGCAAATTAAATGACGAAATTTAAAGTAATATTGGTTGCCTAACGGCTACGACGGATAGATTAATTTGATAGGTTGATGTTGCTGATGAACTATTACCACAAAGAAATAATATTAGAAATGTGTCGAAGGAAATTGAAATGAATGTAACTGTCTTTTAGAAATTTGTTCAAAAGTGAAGGCAATAAAAACTCTAATTAACTGTATTAAGTGAGATAATCAATCTTTCATTTTTACTGAATTTCAGTTTAATCTTCATTGCAATGAGAACGTTTGGAAATTAACTCTAGCCGGTTCCTTGAGTGGCGCAGGAGGATTAGTAGGACTTCCAATATTCGGACTATTATCCGACAGGTTAGTATATCATTTTATTTTGTTGCTTGCTCTTTCGCCATCCATTAATCGTTCCGTATTATGTGTAACGTATTGTGTGGAATATTTCGTAATATTTGCATGTTTCTGAAGGGTAGCCTAACTACCCAAATGTTACATAGCCTTTATTAGGGTGATCCTAACGTTATATTATACTTGTGTAGATATTGTTTGTATTAGTTGGAAAGTTTTTATTCGCAAATGTGCATAAGCAAAGTTAAGCTTAAAATACATTTTTTTTCAAAATATATGAGATTATGAAACTATGTTTCAGATTTGGAAGAAAAATAGTTTTAATTTCCAGTGTAATTGCAAGTGCGACATTTGGTATAGTCCGGTCTTTTAGCACTTCATACACTTTCTATATTGCAATGGTAGTCATTGTGTCCGTATGTAATGCTTCAGTGTACTCTACAGGTATTCTTATAGGCAAGTATAAAACATACTTTGAAGCGAACGTATTATATGTTACTTTGCACTATTACTAATTGAAATTACATCTACACAGGATGACAACAGGTTAATTGAGTGTGGTATATGTCAGTGAAGATCAAGAGGATTATTTTATATTTTAAAACATATACTTTAATCATAACAAGACATATATTTTTGATTTATCTGAATGAGTCTTAAATTACCTAACAAATAAGGTAATAATAGTTATTTATGCACGATCACATTATACTATAATAATTATAACCAAATTTCTTTGATGTACCAGTCTTTTTATAGCCCGCGGACGTCATTATGACCCAGTGGACTACAATGAAACGTCAAGCATTGAACACAGTAGGCACAAAACTATCAGTTTATTTAATAATATTTACAATTCAATTATCACAATTAGTCATGTTTATACTAGGTGGTACAATTCCTCAATTTCATTCATCTTATTTTTGGAAATATCCAGTTGTTACGTTTAAAACCAACAGAACCAAAACGTCAAATGAACTGTCAATTTGTTATGACTGCTTTGGTAATCGTTTCTATGTTAACCAATAGCTACTATCACAAATGAGATGTATTTCTTTTGAAAACAATTAACGTTATAATTCATTTTAAATATTCAATATATTAATCGCGTATAAAAATTTTTATGCATTACGGGCATAACTTTTTATGGCCCTGCGGCGCTTTCTTGGCCCTGAAATTTTGAATATAATTATTACATTATAATGCAGTTGGGCATAAAACATATAACTTAAAAATTTATCAGTGGGTCTCGACATTTGAGCCTTAAACGTTTGTGTCACATTTGAATGTAATCGTATTTAATTTTCTGTTATTCGCGTATGAGAAATAAATTTTATAATCAAAAATCATATGTATCTAGGCAATTGTATTACAAACATTTGTGTTAGGCTTCAATACAATCCAGGAATTTTTACATTTCTCCAATATTCATAAAAATTTAGGAAAGCTGTTCGATAACAAGGGATAACAACTTGAAAAATAATCACAAATTTTAATAAATCACAATATAAATTGAAATAAATCACCTCCTAGGTCATCGTTTTCAGAACGCTCTATCATTGGTTTCTCCGCTCGTGACGTCAGAAGCCACTAAACAAGGCAAAACTTGTATGTTCCCCACGCTGTTATATCTACTTATTTCGTGTAAAAGCTAAACAACAACCGTATTTTTTCGGTCAGGATGACTAGTAAATTGCCTCATAGATATTGTTTAGTGTCGAAGCGGACCAAAAAAACGGTTAAAATCCCAAATCAATTATTTTATATGATGCCTCGTGATTGCGACGATCGTAACCATACACAACATGTGTATGATCGTAACAAATGGTGCACTGCTATGCAAAGGGATTGCACAAAAATCCCGCACTTTCTGCAAAAACATTTTTACACTGCTGTGAGGATTATTTTAACGTAAGTATTAATGGCACATCTATAAAATAAAGCTTTCTTATAAACACGTCACCGGAGGTTATGTTTAATCTACTCTGATTTTGTAGTTATTTTCTCAGTTCAAAACTAGTGCCCGTTTTTATTATTCTAATGAAATAATATTGCATAACCATTATTTTCAAACGTTAGTATTAAGAATTTTTGCATAACGTTAATCAGGTGTGTTTTGATTTTTAGAATACTCTACATACTGGCAAATAAAAATTTAACAAGTGCGTAAGGATGGTGACTCACTTTTAATTTGCAGATTAAGGAAAACATGCAAAATTATTGGCAGTACAAAATAATGGGAAATGTGACAAGACATTTCTTAAAGAATAATGTTACACCCGATAAATTTGATCGCCAAGAAAGCAATGTAATGCGTTTCGGAAAGACTAACTGATGAAAAAAGCAGGGCGTTGGTAAAGCAAGCAGAGGAATATTGTGCTAGTCCATCAGCATATCCTGGCGGCCCATTATCGCTAGAGGATGCAACTTCGTCTAAAGGAAGTGAATACTTGACCGCCTTACCGTAGCAAGTCTACTATGACAGTTCCTTCAGGCAAGTCTGTTGCTTTATCTCCGTTTACTCTTCTCCATTAAAAAAACGCATTTGATAGAAAACGTTAAAAGAACCCTTTATCCGCCTTCAGAACAAAGTTAATCAGAACCCAACGAAAGTGAAGAAAGTGGTTATGAAGAATCCTAAATTGATTCCGGATCTGACACTTACTTTCCTGAAGAACATCAATCAAATGAATAATCCAAGACATATACGTTAAAGGAATCAGAAACTGCCATCTAAAGGGAGCGAATGTGCTACATAGGCTCCCGAAGAGAAGTTTTTATATAACCAGCTAGCTGTCTGAAAAACTTAACGTTCTAGTCAATCATATTTTTTTAGTACTTCGAAAAATTCGGTTAAATGAACCGTTTATATTAGGAATAAACTTAGGAATTTCTACAACACTAGCAGACTATTTTCCAGCATCATTAGAAGATTTTCCGCTTTAATGCAACAATTAATTTTGTGGAAAACTGGAAAACAAACTCGATTGCATTAACACCCTCAAATTTTTTATTTGATGTGCTCCAGATGGACTCGCCAATTTTATGTCTGGTAGTTTTGGAGGTAGAGCTTCTGATGAAATCATCTTTAACGAATGTGGTTTTTTAATTAAAGTGAAAGCTGAAACAGCCCTAATGGAAGATAGAGCATTTAAAAATATGGCACACTGTCTTGACGCTCTAGGAGCTAAACCTATTTGCTCCCCTTCAGTTAGTGCTTCTGAAAAAAGTTAAGTTAACTAAACAAATAGCTGCACTTCGAATACATATTGAAATTCATTGGGTGCTTTCGTGAATTTCATGTGCTCCTACCTCATGCTTGTGTGGACAATCACCTGGTGTCAACAGTTGACCATGTATTAATTATAGCTTGTGGGATAATAAATTTACAAAATCATTTAATAAAAATTCAGTGGTAAAATGAATGCATTTTCTTTAGTACGCATGCAATAAACAAAAGTTGCAATATTTGTTCATACTGCAAGGTATAGTTAGTTTTTGGGTGTACTTGCCGACATTTGAAAAGACGTTTTGCTACGACAGGCAATAGTTTTCATTATAATAAATAAACTAAATCAACTATGGCGACACGTTTTGAATTTTCAAAGTTACAGCCAGCCACAAAGAAAACGTTTTTTTTTGTAAAAGTACATCTGCAGCTGCACCTGTGCCACATATTTTCCTGTCACTAGTCAGATATCGGCTGACTGCTTTGTTAGACGCTGGACACTTTACTTCCACAGCATATGAATCAGATATACCATCTGGAGATGCTTCCAAAACCGGATTTTGCGAATACAGCACCAATCCGCACTTATTAATTTTGTCTTTTATTTTCGGCTGCACTACTTTAATAACTTCACCCTCTAGTTTACGACCCTTTTCATTGCAGCACTGTCTTTTGGTTTCCGCCCATCAAAGGAACTCTCAGCCAAAGTTCCGTCCAACGTCTTGCATTGCTGAGCTTCATATGACTTTGACGCTGTAAACCGACAGTATCGAAGCTCATGCCAAAGTGCAGATTTAGCTTGTTCTTTCGTATTTTCTACTTTTAATTTGATTGTATCTATTGACATGTTGCTTTCACAAAAGCGCATAAAATTATCAACATTGGGCACTTCAATTACATTCAGACCTTCAAAATAACTTAGGTGCTGGCTCCTCGCTTCGACGGTGTAACCAACTTAGAAACGCAATCGCATGTTTACAGCCACCTAAAAAGCATAATGTTCATTTACTTAAAAAAAACAACATGAAACATTATTATACAATATAAAACACTATATTCGTTTCATACTAACGTCTGCGGTTGTTTAACTTTGTCCCAGTAAATAATAAACTTTTCATGGGCACTCAAAAATTTAAACACAGCTCAAGAGTACCTTCTGTTTTGTTTATATTAATATAAAAATTAGGTATACTCATACCAAGTGAAGCAGCACAGTTCTGGCAGCTAACGCTTAGAATTCTTTCGCTTTTTTCATTACGTGTCACCTTAACATTGTAAGGTTTCTTCTGACCCTTTGTTCAGGAGTTACTTTGCTTTTATGGTGCACAATTCGGATTCCCTTTTTATTTGCACATAACCAACAGCATGATCACCATAATTCTCACGCGGTGAACTAAAATCAATGTAACATTCAATATCATGTTTGAAGGTTAAGTTTGAAGTTAACACACTCTTTTTAAAACCAATTAACGTAGTAATAATAATTTCTTAGTGAAAAACAATTTAATTCTAACAAGATGAAAATATTACTAAAATAGAACGTACCTGACACAGGCTATAATTATAACACTCTTACCTAAGTTTATTGGTGAATATTAAGCATTTGTTGGTTACTATGAAGAAAACTAGGCTATCTGTATCAAGGGCGAGAAATGAAAAGTAATTATAGTAAAGATATAATACAAATGATTGTACTTCTATTTAAAAGTTATTATTAACTTTATTAAATACATAAATAAAAAGTTTACCTCTAGTAGGATTTGAACCTGCGACCTGTACTTTGCTAACCAACTGCGCTATCGAGACACAAGCACCAATCGATGCAAATTTTGCTTAAAACGTCAAAATCATGGACTGCTTATATAAATTCATTCTTACATATCACTATAATATAGTGCATTTTGCTACGGTTACATTAAATATATAGTATGGTGAAGTCGGCACCATCGCTAACTTTGTTAATTTTATAGATAGACAGGCGATCAAATTAGACATAATAAATTGTTTTCGGTGACTTTAAATCTGTAATGAGACAAATAAAAGAACCTCGCTATTTTGAAGTAATCTAAAAAATGTACATTTTTTAACGGAACACCCTGTATATCATTATAGGATATGAAGGCTTATTAGACTTTCCACAAAAGTCTTAATGTGCACAAATGATGACAAACAAACGGCCGCGTATTTCATTCCTTCGCTAAGGGGTAGGGCGGGCTGCTCGAGCTTTCCCAGCTCCTTCAGCCACAATCATGGATTCCCATCATACATGCATACATTACGTATATATGCATGGTGGGATTAAGGATGGGTGTGGTCAGGATCGGAACGGAAGGAACGGAAATAGGGTTCTGAGGGGGAAAATACTACCACAGCATTCGCTTAAGTAGCCGCACATGGTGTGCATATACGCAGTGACCATGCCGCTACATGTGTATGAGGAAAAACCCCTGAGAAAACCTCATATAAGGTAGAATAGAAAACAATAAAAAATTTAGCTTTTATAAAAAGACAGACTTCAAGTTACGAAACAAAAAAGTCCAGAACTTCTAATAACGAAGTCTGCAAGTTTTTATCCGAGGCTCCTAAATGAAGTATACATGTGCATGATGGTTAGACATTTTATGTCTTTCTTATTTTTCATTCATTATAGGAGTATTAATTAATGGGTGTAGCTCGATAATGTAAAACTGACGAACTACACAAAATTCGAGTTGATGATATTGATGAGAAGGTGCCTGTTCTAATAATTTCGCTCCCGGATACTAAAACAAATAAGAAACGCACATTTACAATTATCAATGAAGACTGTCAAGTTGATTTAATAGAAATTTACGACAAGTATAAAAATTTACGGCCACAGAATGTACCACACAGAACACTTCTTCTTTGTCATTGGAATTAAAAGTGCACAGTACACCCAATCTGTAACACTTTCGAAAAAATACCACAAATTATAGCGAAATATTTGAAGTTGCCATATTATGTTCTTGATACCGAACACTGTTTTCGACGGACTTCCGCAAATTTACTAGCCAATGCAGTAGCTAACTTAATAACTCTTAAAAAGCACGGAGGCTGGAGTCTTCTACAGTGGCAGAACACTGTACGACGAAACAATTACTCGTAAAATATCCACGTCAAGAAGAGTTTTAGCAGATGTAAATTCACATGAAAGCGAAAGACCTGGAACTTCCACTGAACTTGACCCTGACGAAAGTAGTCAAGTTAACTTCCATTAATGCATCCCATTTTCCTTCTTTAAATGCTCATAACATTAGTAATAGTGCAATTTATGTAAATGCATTACCTAAGGAATACATGTTTCTGTAGCTTCTGCGAAATTGAAAAATATATTATATAATACACAGGAATGAAGAAATTTTATCCACTTAAAAACATTATTAACTCGGCTTCGCCTCGTACACTAAACTATTTTTTCATGGATTAAATTTGTCTGTTCACTTATACCATAAATAGCTACTATTTTGGCCTAGTCACCCAAGAAAAAAGTATTTACAAATGTCTTTATTGTAGTATCACATAATAAAAAAAAAGTGGAATTTTATAGTATATTGAGTATCAAGAACAGTAAGGGACGTTTACCGGTCGACGGCCATAGCGTGTCACACGTCCAAACCGCACTAGGCGTCGTGTATGCTTACATAAGGTCACAGGGGCGAAAAAAATAAACTGTAAGCGGGTTGCCAAGCCAGCTAACAGGGAGAATGGGCGTGGTCGCACAAATGAAATTGTAAAATGAATTGATTAATACGCTCTAATACACCTTACTCGATATTCAAACAGCTCAGGTTCGGGAAAATATGTAACTCTTAAGGCGTCCACCACAATCGAACACTTTGCTAAAAAATTGTCTTAAGCTAATTGTTAATTAACCCTACTTGATTGCGGAAAGTAGGATTTGCTTACTCAGTAAACTCTCGAGGGTCCTAAAAACCTCGTCCAAAACAAATTCAACTCAAACTCAAATATATTTAGACTACGCATTCACGTAACCAACAGTTATCAAAAAAACTGTAATACACGGGTCGTCACAAACTTCCTGATTGTACCCTGTATCCAGAATACCAAAGTTATAACACGTTAACTGAATATTTTCTACGTATCCCTCGTATACATATAAAGTTAAATTTCTACTTATTAATGAATAAAATAGTTCTTCATTCAATGATCGATAATTAATTTTTAAAATTCCTAATCAAAAGAAAAGCAATGCTTAATAATTGTTCCTTTATGATACCTCTGAATCGTATGGGACATTCGTAAATATGAAAGTTCTCAAAACTCCATCTCTTAGTTATACTTAATGAAATTTTTAAATCAACAGCTGATCCGTCATTAGTGTACTGCGTTAAACGAAACTAACATGAAAATCTTCTTTTTAAAATTAACCTGGCAAATATAACCTTTCAGGTTGTTCATTAATCTTAAAACCAAAATATGCAAAGTCTACATTTAAATTGTCGAAAACTAGGTCACCAATTAAGTAAACGTCACAAATGTGTCTCATAACTGGCTAAATAAACAACAGAATAAAAGTTAACGATAAGTATATATTGTCCTGCACAAAAAAAAACAAATGTTTACATACACTACAACAGCGTGGTTGAGAAACCAAACCACTACATCACTGTCAATACAAATTTGCGTTTCTGCAAGAATTCTTACTACTAAAACAGCCAATACAACATAACTCGAGACCGATTACCTTTTTCCCTTCAACACTAATTAATTAAAAAAAAAAATTACACAACAATACGCAAATAAAACTAACCAAAAAGATAATCGTGCTCAACTGAGTTTTCAAAGTTCTTAAATGTAATTCTTACTTAAAGACTGTCCATTCATCCTACGCTTTTCTTTCTTCTCTCTTCCCGTAAACCAATTATTTGTAGTCCATGTGTATCCTTAGATTGCCTGAAGGCACATAACAAGTATTCCACAATTTCACAAACACTTATTCCTTTCGGTACTCGCGAATAGTCCAACTATGCGAGGTTATTACCCATAGTAAACCGTAATAATCTGTACACGTTTGGTTGCCTCTTTAAAGTTTCGTGCAACCTTTAGGACAATTTAGCCCTTCCTTACACAAATAAACTCTTAATGTCATAT
>JARFJB010001306.1:0-33408 GCA_036346205.1 Vesta saturnalis
TTTCTGGAGCTAGAAATTAAACAAGCAAAACAAATTAATATGTAGATATAGATTATAAACTAAATACATTAAGGCTCCTCTATACAGCTATAAATCTAATCGATCGACGCTCTTGTGAAGATAAGTAAAGTTGATCCGTTTTACCTGAGAGTATTTAACTCCTCCAGGCAAGGTTACATTTATATAAGGGATTAATAAATTGTTGAAACTATTATGCACAAATTTCTTTATTTCTGGCAGTTTACTGAGAATTGTAAATTTATTTTGCATCATATTTGAGGCATAAATGAAAATTACTATGTAATTTCTTTCCACATTCCGATATGGTATTTGACTGTACCTAATTACTGATCGAACCCTATTAATGTTTAATCAATTTTCGTTTATTACCTATAAATGAGTGAAAGTAGGTAATTGTAATTTGAGGGATAAAACGGATTATGGCTAATTTACATAAATATAATTGAAAGTTTCAGGTAGATTTTACATTGTTTAGTTATAACCATAACATATATTTTCTTTGAATTTCCGCAGATTGTAAAGACTAAATTTTAATTTATTTCACTATTTTTTACAACTAAAATTAAAATATTACCTATAGCACATTTTGTGCGTTCAAAATTCACAATATAATTGAATCGTTTATCGTTAAAACAGGTTAACTGACATTTTACAAACTTTTCAGGAAATGAAAAAAACGTTTTATTTTCTAAACTGATAAAAAATATAACTTATGTTGGCCTTTTTAGATACTTCAACTACATTCAAGACCTTTGATAAAAAATGAAGTATAAAAATTTTTGTATTAAGACTTTAAAAATGACTTTGAAAAAATGCACATGGATTGTTTCTGCAATAAACAAATTTTAAATTCAAAAATTCTTTAATATGAGTAACTAAGTTCACAAAACATTTTTATTTTATTTTTTGTTCTTTTTGACTTTTTCATCTTTTGGTGGGTGGTTTCGTAGAATATTATGATAATATTCCTTATGTTCTTCGTCAACCCAGCGTAATAGCGTTTTTATGTTGTCAAGTTTCACAGTTCCTATAGGTAATGGACCTTTGTATGCCTTTTCTGTAGGAAGTTCAAGACATGATGTGGATGTTCGAGGCTGTAGTAAATCTGTAAAAGTGTTCCAGAAAAAACCATTAATGTATTCAGAAGCTTTGACCACATTATCTTCTTCATAAACTAAGTGGAGAAACTTGGAAACTGTGAACTGAACTTTGGAATTTCTATCTTTCTCCATCTTTGTTTCATTTGATATGCAGTTGAGCTTATAATATTTGGGCCACCAAGTCTTAAAGTTTATAATGTCGTTTGTTTCTATTTCTTTAACGGTAAAACTATTTTTAGCACTAGCAAGAACTATAAGTTCTGTATATTGATGTATATTATACACTCTATCAAACCTTCGTATTTTCTTTTTATTATGCCAAATGTCGCATGGCAAAAATGAATGGCCTCGATTGGATAATATTGCACAATTTTTGAAATCTACCAGTTGCTTTAAGAGCCATACACATTCTAACAACTGAGTGATTCTTGTTTTGCCCGGCAATTGTCACAAAACATACGCAACTCAGTGGCTTCTTTAGGAACAACATTTTAATATAATCTAAAATGAAAGAGCAAACTTCATTTGGGCCTTTAGCTGCTTGCCCTCGTGATAAATATAGAAGAAGGACTTCTGGGTTTTAAATCTGTTATACAAAACAAACTAACAGTTAACTGTGACAGATAAAATTTATGTTGGGTAGGAATTCCGGCAACTGTAGGTTTTGCATAAAATCAAAGCAAAATGCTGCTAAATCTTCACGCTGTTGGCATTCTTCCGTTGTCGTCTTAAGAGTACTGTAGAATTTTTTTGCTCTACGCTCGTGCACAATTTTCTCAGCAACTGCAACTCTTTTGGCTTCAGTGTTTAACTTCGGGTTTTTTATTTTAAGAGATAAATCTTCACAAGTATTGCAGATGTCTACTTGAGGTCTTCCAAAATGTAGTTCAAAATTTTGTTTAAAAAATTTAATATAATAGCTGTACTTCACAGGTGAATTTGGGTATTTTTCTTTAAAAAGACTACATAATTTTAACGTTAAGTCGAGCATCTAGATATTTGTAGTCTTTATTAGAATAATGGGATGTTTTAATCGGAAAACAAGAAATATGTTCCCTTATTTCTTCTATGTATTGTTCACCCACCAGATTTGATTTAACATTTTTTCCTCTTTTGTCCTCTGGAGTTTCATTATTACATAACAATAGTTTTATTCTCTGTACGCGTTGTTTTGAAACTGCATGGATACCCAAAAAAGCTTTTATAAACTTTTACATTTTTGTCATTTATCTTAACAAAATGGTAATATGAACGAGCCCTCTTTTCGCTTTCTTGAGCATTAGTTGTTCGTCTTCGAACACTACATACTTCAATCTGACCTTGTAAATAGATATCCTGTTCATTTTTAGTTGCAATTTCGTAAAATGTTTTAAAAACGTTATTCCTATTTTCTTCATTAACTTTTTCAAAGCATTTTAATGGACAACTAAAACGAAATAGATAGTTTAATATCAGCAAAGAGTACGTAATAAAAGAAGAACTTACTTGCAAGAATTTCCAATCGCTTTGGCATGAACAACATGACCTTTGTAGTTTACGTACTCTTTCCCTTGGGACCTGGAAGATTTTATTCGATTTCGTTGATATTTTGATGGATTTACAACACCACTTTTTCTTTTAATCGGTGGCTCCTGTATTACGTCCATTCTTTTATACTTAAATATTCTACAAATCTTACTCACTTCGGTTACACTAACTTATTAAACGTCAACGTATTTTTAGGTTATGTAAATAATGCACTCAATATGTTCCAGTTTACTGCAGAAACAAGCCAAATGCTGTACTTGGATTGTTTCTGCAATAAATGACTTGGATGGTACAGCGATATTAGTATAGAGGCTATGTGTACGGAAGCCCGGTAGGGCAATCGTATTTCCTCCCACCACACTTACTACCTCGCAACACGGAATACCTAGTTAACGCGTCACAACTAAGAAATTCCGAGTTACTGCGTCACAACTCGGATTTCTCAGAGTTATTACGTCATAACTCGGATTTTTCCGAGGTACACAATTTTGATTGTCATACCTAGTTTAGGTTAAATTAGTTTTGTTTTATTTTTAACCAATGGATGCTTTAATTATAAAATATTTTGAACAAGGATACAGTAACAAAGAAATTATATCATTTCTTTTGCTGTGTGATGGGATACAATTAAGTTTAAGACATCTTAAAACCATCTAGCAAGATTGGGTTTGAAACGCCGACGTGTAAGAGAACCTGCAACAGAAGATATAATTCGCGCTATTCTTGCAGAAATTGGCACAAGTGGTAGATGTCTAGGATATAAAACTTTATGGAGACGACTTCAAAGTACGTACAAATTAAAAGTTAAACGGGAAACTGTTTTAAATATACTTCGAGCAGCAGATCCCGATGGTGTTACTGCAAGACGAAAAGACGTTTTTGCGCAGGCGGTATGTAGTTCAGGGCCAAACTTTTATGGCATATGGATGGATACGACAAATTAAAACCATATGGGTTCCCCATTCATGGGGCTATAGATGGCTACTCTAGATGTATCTTATGGCTAAATGTAGGTACTACAAATAATAACCCGAAAGTAATCGCTGGCTATTATATTAATGCAGTTGAAAAGCTGAAGGTAGTTCCAACACTATTAAGGACTGATCTGGGAACTGAAAATATAACAACCTGTCTTCTCCAAACATACTTAAGATATTCCCATAATGATACTCTTTCGCGTGAAAATAGTTATATTCAAGGCAAAAGCACATCAAATCAACGAATTGAATGTTGGTGGTCACAAATGCGCCGTTCAGGGTAAACTGGTGGATTACTTATTTCAAAGACCTTAGAGATCAAGGAGTTTTTAATGATGGTGATCCGCTTCATATTGAATGTTTGAGATTTTGTTTTGGGCCATTACTGCAATGTGAATTACAAACTATTATGGAAGAATGGAACCGACATAAAATTAGAAAACAAAAAAATTCGGAGGTACCTGCCGGAAAACCGAATGTATTATTTTACTTCCAGAAACAGTTAATACCAAAAATTATGGTAAGCCTGTAGACATTGATGACCTAAAAACGTGTAAAGACCTATATACTCTTCAGTCTCAAATATTTAATCCACTGTTTGGTGACTTGGCACAATTAGTCTTGCCTGGAATTGAATTTCCAAAGACACCAAAGGATGCATTGGCTCTGTATAAAGATCTTATACAATTATTCGGGAGTATGATAAAATGTAAGATTTCAAAAATGTATATTTTAAATAAATCTAAAACTAGCTGAAGCATTGTATTACCTGCCATTGATAGTTAGTGAGTTTAAAAATAAGAAATATAAATCATACCCTCCAAGAGAGTTTTAACAAAGGAAAGCCATTTTAATGTATTAAAACTATCCAAAGAGTTATAAAAGAAATAGCAAAATATTTACTTAATTTTCACCTCTTATAGGTAACCTTTGGGGTGAGGTAAGTATACCCAGTCAGCAAGGTGACATAGATATTACTTTTATATTGAAGGTGAATTGTATAACGGATATAGAAAATTGGAGGTCTATAAAAAATATTGTGATTCAAAACTATTTTATTATACTTACTGCTACATAAAAAAAAGGAACTTCCAAACAAAAACAAAGTTTTGATTAAAATAACTAAAACATTAACAAAACAGAACACGATGGTTATTAATAGTTAAACATAAAAAAATAACTGAAAACATCGTTAAAGCTTAACCTGACGAAAATTCTAACGTTTAGTTAAATTATAGAACAATAACCAAATAATAAGTCAAACATCTTATTTAAGCAATAAAAAACAAATTTGAAAACAGTTGTAATCAAGCTTAAGGAGTCAATCACAACCTGAAAAATAGGTACTTAGTTACATGTTACTCCAGCATTCCTTTAATTATTGTTAACAAAAAATCAACAGATGGTCTATTGTTAGGTTCATATGATAAACAATTTTTAATTATTTCTTGAAGGGCAATAGGTACCTTTGTCAAATCTGGTAATTCTAAATTTAGAAGTTTATTTTTCAAGACTGTTTCTTCGTCTGTATCATCTTGATCATTGACTACGTGCCACACGTCATCTTCGGAAAATAATTCTATTATAGTACACGCTACAGACCAAATGTCACATTTAATTGTAGCAGTTTGTTTATTGAAAAATAACTCTGGAGCCATATATATAGGTGTACCTTTAGCAAATGAACCCATAGTTTTGGTTACTCTGCCAAACTTATGTAATTTACTTAATCCCAGATCACAAATTTTTGTTGTTAACGTAGGAGTAATTAAAATGTTACTGGGTTTAATGTCTCTGTGAATGATTGGAACCTGCTGATTTTGGAGATAATTCACAGCCTGGCATAGCTCTAGAGCTATGAGTAATCTTTTCCTGTTGTCAAGTTTATAAGTCTCTAACATTATCTTCAAATAGAATGTTGTACAAGCTATCTCCTGAAACCAGTTCCATAACCAAATGTATCATGTTGGTAGTATAACTACACCCCATAATCTGAACAATATTAGGATGTCTTACTTTTGCATGCACACTTATTTCTCTAATTGCGAGTGTCTTCTGTGCACCCTTACTCACACGGATGCTTTTTATTGCAACATCTGTACCAAGCCAAGATCCCGAGTTACTTTTCCTTGAGTTCCACATCCTAGGATAGTGTTTGAAAATATAAGTTCGGATTTTGGAACAACAGGTAATAGGAGTGCCAACTCTTTTCAGTAGTCACACAGACTTCATATGAAGTATGTACACTTGAGTTGTCGACATCAAAAACAGAATCAACTGATGATTTTTCTTTGGTAGGCTCTACAGATTTTTCTTTAACATTTTCGTTTATTGAAACAGATCTACCGTAATTGACATTGAAATCATTTTGTCAGTACTCTCATTGCACTCTATGTGACACGAATAATCACCATTTCTAAAGATTTTTAAATAGTACATCATAGGTTCTTTATATAAGCAACCTCCATCTAAGTACCACGTAAAATTGGATTGCATTTATTAGTACATGATGGTATGACACCTATTCCAATTTCTTCTCCGTAAAGTCCAACAAGTTCATTTATATCGTGTTGAATTGCGTGTGGAACTATCGGTCCACTTACACTTGGGAATTCATATTCAAACAAATGAAGATTGTCGTTATAGGTTATGTTTAAGAAGCATTTGTCTTGGCAGGTTATGTTACATATTTGGAAGTTAAAGCTTAAAATGTTTTGTTCCTTGGACCATTCTATTTCTGGTTGTCTAGATATAAGGTCGTCAATGCAATTATTCTCATCTGAATATATACACACAACAGTGTTATAACTATATCTCGATTTGGTAAGTTTAAGGTACTGCACAATAATTTTGTTCATACCATCCAATGGAACCAACAATGTATTATTGACTACATTCGAATCTGTTAACAAAGAATGTGTCACATTTTCTTGCTTGTTACTTATATTTCTTTCTGGCAAAATGCCAGGAAATTGTAAAACATCATCTACAGCATTTTGTACATCTTGGTCTTGTATATCTTGATGAGAAGTATCATTTGCCTCTTTTTTTATAGTGGTCAATAAATAACAACGGAACTTTGAAGGACCAAACCCTTGCATTGAAAATATTCAAACAAATCACATGACATACCTTCATTATTTTGGAAATCTTCTATAATACTCCCATTGAAGTACCCTAAGTTACATGTCATATTTTCCTCTTGTAAATTGATGTACTCAAAAAAGTTTTTGTAAATTATCAATTAAACATGCGACATTTAAATGATCACTGTCTTTCACTTCAAGCACCCTAATTCCTCCTTCTGGTGACTTCATTTGAGAGTATCTGTCTCCTGATTTATGCAACCATCCTACCTGAAGTTTTACAGTTTTAGATTTGTTTCGTTTAGTTACCTACAAAAATAAACACAATATAATACAAACTTATAAACACAATACAATACAAACGTAAGACATACTTCACTTATTAGCACTAATAGTTAAAGTGCTATTTTGATTTAACTACTCCATAGCAAAACTCTTTTTAGGTTAACGTAAACTGTAAATTTATTAATTAATAGACTGTTGACTAATGGTGGATAAAGATGAAAAGGTTTATATTCCAGATAATATTACTATTACCAATTAATCAATGTTACTTACCTTCAACATCTTATTAGATTTAGTTTGCACAGTAATGTTGGATTTATGTTTATTTGCCATGGTTCCTCCAGCACAATCTCGCTTTTGCTGCCTTATTGCTTCCATTAACCTTTGCACTTTATCTACATGTGATGGCTTATTTCCTATAATTAAAAATCATCTATTAACAGTTATTTTCTCCAGTATCCCCAGTGTATAGTCGCAATGTTAAAATTCATTTATGTTATCATAAACAGCAGATAAACGGACATTATTTCTGTTGTGTTGGTTAATTTATTTTAAATAAAAAATATTTGACAAACTTACCGATGTGTCCATGGAACACTACATATTCCTGGTTCGTTCCCCAACCAGTCTCAAAAGGAGGCTTATAATAAGTTGTCTCTTTTTCAACTACCCGTTCTTCATTCCCAATTTTGTAGGTTAACCCCAGTGCACTAGGAAAATACTGATTTACCAGAGCAACCTCTAAATTACCGTTATTGGTAGGAACCAACAATTTAGTAGCTCCATCGGTAATAGTTACAAATACCTAGAATATTAAATTAATGAAAAAAATTATTTCCTTTGAAAAACGAAGCTTCACAAATTGTATACAAGGTGAGTGTGTGAATTGAGAGAGCAGTAAAACTCTACAGAAGGTGTTCTGCTACGACTTAATATTTGTGTAAAAGGTGTAAGTAAGTGGCCAGCGAGCATAATTGCTGTACTGGACGAAGAAGTTAATCAACAAACGTTAACTACTAACAGTACTTCAGCATTCACATAACTATTTTCCTTTACCTGCAATACTCTGAAAGATCTGCAATATTTTAATAGGTAACTATTTGAACTTAATACATTTTGAATTACCTAAAATTCATCAAGAAATCAAAATAATTAACCAAAAACACCCTTTTTCTATTTAAAATAAGATTGTGGGGTTATGTAATGTAGCATACACCTACATATACTTTTCCATTACTTTTATTATATCACCGAAGTCCTAAATAAGTTTTACTAAAACTTGTTTTTGTCTCATAGATTTCCTTATAATTTTACTCGTTCTTCTAGACTCACTATATATCTAGGCGTCAATACAGATTAAGCACGGATGCAAATAAATTTTAAAATAGGTAGGTATATATTTGTATGACAATTTGTAAAAAATAAACAAAACTTTAATCAACAGTTAACAAATGAGTAATACATGTTTACATTATTAAAATGACATATTTTATTTTTGTTTGTACCTATACAAGTAAACACATGTACGATTCGTTTTAAAAAGTGAGACATTATTTGTTTAGTGCATACCTATACCACAGTATAATGATATATCATTATACTATGCCTAACGTACGCTATATAATATAACTTATACAAATTACCTACTTTATTTCTCGTTTTCATTTTTCACGTCGACGTTAAACAAAAACAAATTAAAAATAAAAACATTTCATTTAACCTACACAAAGATGAATATTCAACTGGTGACAGGAAAATCCGAGTTATGACGTATTAACTCTGAGAAATCCGAGTTGTGACGCAGTAACTCGGAATTTCTTAGTTGTGACGCGTTAACTAGGTATTCCGTGTTGTGAGGTAGTAAGTGTGGTGGGAGGAAATACGATTGCCCTACCGGGCTTCCGTATATGTGAACTTGGATTCTTTCTGCACTAAAGGATGCGTCTACATGTTAAATGTTGATTTCCGTCAAAGAACGAAAATGTCCGAAAATGTCACTTAACCTGTTTTAACAATAAACGATTCAATTATTATAATAATTATTTAAAAGTTAGGAATACACTAAACAATTTAAACCTATTAATTTAATTGATTTTAAAGTATTGTACTTTAAAGTGTGCTAAAAATCCCATTAAAATGTTATTCATATTAGATATAATTAGCAAAGAATCCCATTAATCCTATATATAAGATATATAAAACGTTCACTAATAATATGTAAGTAGCATTTATTCGTTGCGTTTCATTGTGGTGAAAAGTATTATTTTGATTGTGAAATGGCAAAAGCATACCGGACATGAGTGTGGAGGTTTATGAAAAACGGCACAAGAATTCTTAAAAAATTTAGACAGTATAGATAGATGTGCACTGAGCAAAGCAACAATTCTTCAATCACAGAGTGATGTATGGAAATCAAAACGCAAGAAACGCATTACTGCTTGTAATTTTGGAAAACTGTAAATTAAGAAAAACAACATCTACGGCAAAAACCGTTGCGGCACTATTATACAGTACGTGTAAGGGAAATAGTTCTACATGATTTGGTCTGCAACATGAACATACAGCCATTCAATTATTTGAATCTCAATGCTCGGTAGTGGTTAAAAAATCAGGACTAATAGTTGATGAAGAATTACCATTTCTTGCTTGTTCTCCAGACGGCTTAGTAGGAAAAACTGCGATTGTTGAAATAAAATGTTCCGAAAAAAGCAACAATTTACATCCTATTGAGGCATATTTTAACGGTAGATTAGAATACTGTGAATGTAGTAATAATAAGCTCACTTTGAAACGAAATCACAATTATTTTTACCAGGTACAGGGTCTATTGCACATAACCAAAAGAAATATATGTTACTTTGTGGTCTATACTAAAGGTGGAATACATGTAGAAGAGATAAAAAGGTAAACTTTCCTAACATACATTTCCTTGGTATTTATTTATTTTAAGTATTTTAGAGACGAGATTTTTTGGACACAGAAAATGGAAAAAAAATTGACTAGGTTTTATATGCATTCGCTACTGCCAGAACTAATAGATTCAACACGACATCGTCAACAGAAGATTCGTGATGTTTATATTGATTAAAATGAAACAATTTGACTATACTGTTTTTTTAAACTTACAGCACCTAGAATACAAATTATTATTGTAATTATGTTCTTTTATAATTAAATTGGATTTTACCACGATTTTTCTTTTCAAGAAGTAGGGAAAATAATACAAATTCTCAATTTAATATTTTTAAAAACGCGGATGACAGATGATTGCACGTCATACAATATTTGATAAGTAATAAAATGATGAAAAATAATTACTTTGAAGAACAAATTTCGTGCAAAGAATACATTACGTACCTTATGCGTAAACAGCATTCGGAAATTTGTATTGTATGTATCTCGTAATAGTTTATGGCGTTCATTCGCCAATATATAAAGGCGAATTCACGCCATAAAACATAAGTTTATACACTAGACACATAACTAATTTAAACCCTAGTTATGCAATATTTATCTGTCAATTTGCATCATTGTAACACGATCATTAAGGCGTCTCTATACATAGGTTAGGCAACACACCATACAATTGGAAAAAGTGCAATCTTTTGACCAGGATTACAGCTCTAAAATTGAACTTGAAAAAATTTTAAGCTCAGGAATATATTCCTTACCATGATCAAATTTTGCCGTAGTATTTTGTTTGAAAAAAAAAATAATTTTGGGTAACAAAAAATTAATTTTATCTTTGATCTATTTTAAGTGATATTTCCCAAACGACAGTCAATTTCCGAAAATAAAATTCTACAGTGTTTAAGAACGATGTTTCGTTTAGCACTCTTTTCCAAGTGTTAAGTTGTAACTGTAACCCTGGTCAAAAGTTTTTTTAATATCCATTTTATTTACAAAATTCTTACCAACGAAAGTTCCGTAAACGCCCCGGGCCACAGAGGTCAGGTAGTGTAATTATACTTCTAAGGAGATTAGACAGAAAAGAAAAGTACCTGTTGTTAATGATCGTGTTACAATGATGCAAATTGACAGATAAATATTGCGTAACTAGGGTTTAAATTTGAAAATGTAAACTTTCACCATTAACACTCATAATAAATATTTATTTGGGATTTTTAATGGTGTATTTAATTATATCTAAACGTTTGATACTTACAGTTATCTTCGTCAGTAGTAATGTTTGTTAAAAATTGTTAAAGATGTAGCAAACATTACTACTGACGAAGATAACTGTAAGTGTTATCGAAACGTTTAGATTGTATAATTTGAAGTACACCATTAAAAAATCCCAAAAAAGATAAGTATTTTATTAGGGTTTAAATTAGTTATTTATGTGTCTAGTGTGTAAACTTATGTTTTATGGCGTGAATTCGCCTTTATATATTGGCGAATGAACGCCATAAAACTTATTTATTTTATTTTGCCTCCATAATGTTCTTTATACGCCTCCAAATGCGGGCGTAATGTGGTCTTTATAGCACGGAAATGTCATTGATGCTAAGCAGCATGATTGTCAGCAAACACATGACATGATATATAATAGCAATATCACAGTATCTTAGTAACAACAAATTAGCCTACTGTCGACTTTATTTCACTGCATTTGCATTTAAAAACTTGTCGAAAATACTGAATCTTATTAATATTTTGTTCCAGTTTCATGGTGCAAAATAAAATAAAACATTAGAGTACCACGGCATAATTAGATTATGGCTCAGGAATAAAAGCCCTCCGCTTCGCGTCGGGCTTTAACATTCCCTCGAGCCATAATCTTCTGATTATGCCCTTAATACATAAATATCTATTACACACGAGATACATACAACACAAATTTCCGAATGCTGTTTACGCATAACGTACGTAATGTATTTTTTGCACGAAATTTGTTCTTCAAAGTAATTATTTTCATCATTTTATTACTTATCAAATATTGTATGACGTGACAATCATCTGTCATCCGCGTTTTTAAAATTTCCAATCTGCAGTGGTGGGAACCTGAAAAAGAATTTTAATTCATGTTTTCGATAAATGTTAACAAAATTCTATTTCATTTTCAGGCTAGTGAAGGAACGGTAGACGCTGATACAGATAGAAATCCAGATACTGAAGGGAACAGATCTGCCGTTGGCTCTAATTTTCGTGGACCAGCACCGAAATCTAACCCTCCTCCTACAAAAAATAAAATACTTTCCAGCTTACGAGTATGGTTGGTCAGTTAAAAGAAATAGCTGACACTGTTAATAGTAACTGTTCAGCAGAAGACAATGAGTTTGATGTTTTCGGCAAACACGTCGCTCTCCAACTTAAAGGCATGCCTTTATTATTAGCACTACAAACACAAGAACACATTCAAATTTACATAAATAGAATGCGGCGACAGCACCTCCTAAACATATCAGAACAAAACAGAAACACTAGGCCGGCCACATCATTGTCCTATGATTCGCAAGACTCTTCATACAGTAATAATTCAATACATTATACCGACAACCAGTATTATGAACAAACACTGTTTTCACCACCATCCATTGTAGCATCACAAGAGCAGTCCCTGCAAGAAACACCATTCACACCAGAAACACGCCATCCTGACCTGCGTGACATACTTTCTGCAGCAATGGAAAGTGCTAATGTTTAACCTATCTTACATAATTAAAAAAAATTCTTAAATTGTACTTACTTTACTTTTATGCACCTAACCTTACCTTTATGCATTCCTTCAATATTTCATAGATAGCATCGCAAACTTCTCTAAGGAATTCTGAAACAGTTGATTTTCCAACTCGAAAGAGATGTGTGAGTGTCCTCAAACTACATCCGGTAGCAAGAAAGTAGAGAGTTGCCTGTAATTTTGTTTCTGCGGGAATTGCACAACTTAATTTAGTATTCTTGCGTTGTATTCTTGACTGCGTTCTCATTAACAGAAAATTAAAACAAGTTTCGGTCATTCTCAACGTTGCGAAATATTCTTTGGGATCCTCCAATGCTATTTCCTTGATCAAAGAGTTCGTAGCGCCAAGTACATCTCTTCTATTAATCCATTTTCGTACCCATAGTTTCTTTACATTCATCTGACTAATTTCTTCCTCCACCTCTTCCAAAATCCTCATTACAGCAAGCATTATCATCCTATTTATTACTTTTTGTTTTTTGCGTTGGAGCTTGTTCATTTTGACACCACTAACTCGCTGTACTCGTCTTTAATGTGAACACTTCTTGGCGATTTCTACTTATTTTAGTTACTAAATTACTCGCCACTCGACTAAATTACTAGCCTAAAGCGAACTAGCCTTTAGAAGTATAATTACACTACCTAACCTCTGTGGCCCGGGGCGTTTACGGAACTTTCGTTGGTAAAAATTTTGTAAATAAAATGGATATTAAAAAAACTTTTGACCAGGATTACAGTTACAACTTAACACTTGGAAAAGATTGCTAAACGAAACATCGTTCTTATACACTGTAGAATTTGTCCGTAGAATTTTATTTTCGGAAATTGACTGTCGTTTGGAAAATATCACTTAAAATAGATCAAAGATAAAATTAATTTTTTGTTACCCAAAATTATTTTTTTTTTCAAACAAAATACTACGGCAAAATTTGATCATGGTAAGGAATATATTCCTGAGCTTAAAATGTTTTCAAGTTCAATTTTAGAGCTGTAATCCTGGTCAAAAGATTGCAATTTTTCCAATTGTATGGTGTGTTGCCTAACCTATGTATAGAGACGCCTTAATAACTCCTAGTAGCTTATATTATTACTAATGTAATTCAGCTAAATAATTTATAAATTGATGACGGGATATCAGTGGCGTACTGAGGCGTGTTCCGTGGAATACGGGCCCGGGCTTCGAAGGAGCCCGGTGCTGAATAAAAACAAACTAATAAAAGGGTTTTTACAAAATATTTGCCATGAGAAGTAAAACTATGTAGTATAAAATTGAATAGCCTTTATGCCAGTTGGGCTTTATAAATTTTAGTGGTCACTAATATTTCCTGTTGAGTGTACAAATTGTGTATAGTGTAACTCATTTTAAACGAAATTTGGTTTTTCTGAGCTTATGAGTGAATAGTTCTCACACTCTGAATTTGCCCGTCAGTAATTCTTCCAAATATGTACACCCTTTTTCTAACAAAAGCGAAGCAATGTTTACTTACAGACAGAAGCATAATAAAATCATAAAATGTCTACAAATGCCTGCTTTGTAAATATAAGTTGTTTTGCTTTTGTTGCAAAAAGGGTATTTTTAAGAATTACCATCAAGCAGATTGTGAGAACTACACTAATAAACTTATAAAAACCAAATGTTCGTTTAATGCAAAATTATCCTTATTCCCATTCAATTATTTGATCATTCCCATTCGTGCATTACTAATAGTAATAGATGATAGATGTTACCGATATTAACTCTTATTTTATTCTGTAAAATGAGTCAGTTTTATAAACATAAGTCTGGAAGTGCTAAACGGAAAGCAAAACTAGAAGCTGAAGGAAAAAAGGCGAAATTACCAAAAATCAATCAGTTTTTAGTTAGGAGCGCAAAAGAACTTAACCCATTAACTGCCAAATTTTTATTTTCATGTTAAATTACATTTTTGTGTGGAAAATATAGTATAAACAAACAATTTAACTAAATTTTGAAAAATATTTTACAAATATCGTGTTTTTTGTAACTTTTGTAGCAAGTCCCCATTTGGGGATCATGGCGGTTTGCATGTATTAGGTACTAAAAGGCTGAAATGAACTACATGTTTATTTATTATTTGGAAATATAGTCTGAAGTACAAAAAATTAAACCAGTTTTTTCTAAAAAATAAAAATAAGAAAGTAAAATGAAATATTTTGAATGCCACTGAATCATGCACTAAACATAAAGTCCAACATTACACTTGGAACATTGTTTTCTGACATTCGTCTTGCAAACTGCGCACTTTCTCTGCTTCCCTTCATTTGTTCGCTTAAGATAATGACCCAGTGGATCTTTTCTTACATCTTGTGGCACACGCTTTTCAGCTTTTATGTTATAGGAAGGCCTACCAGCTCTCTTTGGATCAGACATTGATGATATACTCAAATAACTTATTACAATGGCTCTTCGGAAATCCAACAAAGGAATGGTTTGATTCGCCAGACAGTACAAACCATGCGCATTCACAACTGCCATGTCAACAATATTTGTAAATATGGGAAAATACCACCGCTTGGTTCTTATTTTTATTCTATACTTCTGGACATTCCAGTCTAATTTATCCACGCCTTCCATAAATTTATTATAATTCATTATAAGGTCGGGTTGTGGAATTGATACATCTCTTTTATCTGTTCGAAACCATCTGTTTACGCGAGCTAACGGAATCACCTCAGCATTGTTAGACAAAAGTTTTACCATACCGTTGTTCTTCCATACAACGGCAAATATTCCATAATCTTTATCCAAACGATAATCAAAGGCACCACGAGCTTCCTTTTTCATTTCGCTGTCATTTTTCAAAGGACATTGCTTCATTCTGTTGCTTCGGACTGTACCAGTTGCACAAATTTTTTCTTTCCGTCAAAAATTTGCATTAGATCGTAGCTGGTAAAAAAATTGTCGAAATAAAAGGCATGTTCTAATGGATTTTCGATTTTGTCAATACTCAATATTACTGACGAACCAAGGGTTACCTTTTTTATGGCAGGGGTATTGTTTTGTTTTCCTTCATACACTTCGGTATGGTAGCAAAATCCTGTCTCTGCACAGCACATCGCCCATTGTTTGAATCCGAAGCGTATAGGTTTACCCCTAATAAATTGTTTTAGATAATGGTGTCCATAATATTTTACCATTTGTTCATCAATACTAATATTGTCACTAACGACGCCAAACTTCATACAGAGGTTATTAAATTTATCTATAATTGGTCTAATGTTGTGCAACTTGTCCCGGTCTTCTTGATTTGATGGGATTGTAGATTTATCGTTAAAGTGTAAATTCTTTTTATCTCCAAATAGCGATTTCTGGGCATACATTTTTAAGCACTCTACTGAAAGGTAAAATCATGTCCAAGCATATATAACGCTTTGTCTAAAAATATGAGTTGCGAGATCATCATCAAACAACATTTCAAATATTTCTACCGGAGACTTTCCCTTGATTTTGTTTTCGCAGATTACAGACTTCCTTATTTTTGTCTTTTTGTTCGGCCAAAATAGAAAACTCTGCATGAATTCGTTCCCATTTTACGGATGTGTTGCCAGCTGATTTTTTTAATTGTTTAGCAATTTTTATATATGTATTAGCTGATGTAGATGGTAAACCATGAATTTCAACACTTCCTGGAATATCGCAAGGCACTGTATCCTCTAATGTATCTTCATCTATATCTTCGGAATCAGTGATAGCGTCCACACGATCTGGAGGATGTTCGACTATATCTATAGGACTTTCATCATAGTCGTCTTTATCAAGATAAACATCATTTACAGGATCATTAATGCAGTCCTCCAGTTCCCTTAGTGTTCTAAACTTTCTAGAAGCCATTATCTAAAAGTAAAAGTAAATTCAATCACAGAGATCATTTGATTACTATTTATTTATATGTATACAATTTTCATAAAACTCATTTAATGTTCCATGATCCCCATTTGGGTATCGACAGTTTTATGGGTGTAGTTACAGTATTTGTGAATAATGTCACTTCGCTAATAAAGTTATGTGTTTTAGAAAGTTATAACCTCACAATATTTACACAGAAAATCTTTAGTGTAATCGTAAAAGATTAATATTGTAGTTCAAAATATTATGTACTAAAAATGTCAACTTACCATTCAATTTTATTATAAATCAATTAATATTTCACTTATTTAGAACAAATATTTGATGGCACTTGCTACAACATTTGTATTTACCTCTCAATAATTGGACCTGGCCTTGAAAACCCGCATGACTTTCTTTGCATTGTTGCCAGCATGTAAAAATTATGCAATCCCCAATTGGGGACCGTGGTAGTTAATGGGTTAATGTAAATTTAGATCAACCGTCGACCTCAGCCACTGCAATAAGCAATGTTACAGAAAATCTCAATGATAATATCGTTGGTAAGTTTGTTTCATCTTCTACCTATAGGTACTTACTGCATACACACATATCAAAATTGTCTGCTTGCATTTTCGTTAATTATAATTCAA
Source organism: Vesta saturnalis (assembly GCA_036346205.1). Classification (NCBI taxonomy): domain Eukaryota; kingdom Metazoa; phylum Arthropoda; class Insecta; order Coleoptera; family Lampyridae; genus Vesta; species Vesta saturnalis. The sequence continues at coordinate 17,174 of JARFJB010001306.1, forward strand.
TTATAAACAATGACAGCGACAATTGAGGCGTTTTTAGTTTTTTTTTAAATAAAAAAAAAAGAAATAAAAATTCGTAGGATACTCTTACTGTGTGTTATAATTTAAAGCATAAATTTTTGAATCAAAAATATTACAAAAATAAAATCACTTTAGGGTAAATTTGAGTGCAAGTACAATTTTTTTATAGGTTGCCATTCTGAAACAATAAAAATCCCTCATATATCTGATACAGAATTAGAATTAACATTTTCAACTCTTGAAACCTCATCTATAACTAACTGTAGGTAAGTACGTAGAAAATAGATATTGCGAGTCACATGTATTTTTTATTTATAGTGGCGGTAAAAAATGTAACTGACCGCGGACATTTCCCCAAGGAATTAAGCAATGATCAAAAACAATTTATAATTTTAAACGGTCCTTGTCAGCCTATTGGCCCATTTCCAAAAGACAAAAACAATAGAAGTTTTTCTAATTTTTACTACAAAAAAGATTCTAAACATTATAAAACCGATAGAAAGTGGTTATGCTACTCTAATATACTAAACAAGTGGTATTGTCAACCCTGTTGATTGTTATCAAAACAACAAAATTCCCTTAGTTTAGGTTCTAATGACTGGATACATCTAAATCAAACAATAGACATGAACAACACTCTGAACATAACGAATGCTGCGCAATCTACGACAAATGGCGTTTAAATAAAGTAATTGATTTTGAAAACGAATCTATAATTCGCCAAGAAACATCTTTCTGGTGCAAAATTCTTGAAAGAGTTATTAGTGTTGTGCGTTTACTTACATCTTCAAATATGCCATTTAGAGGACATAATGAACAGATCGATTCAGAAATGGAATATTTTGGCTATTATCAAATTACTTTTCGAATATGACCCAGAATTAAAACACTAGAAAGTAAAACTATGAAATCTACAACGTATTTAAATCCTAAAATCCAAAATGAAATAATAAATTTACTTGGAAAATCCGTCATAACATCTAATTGGTAAAATCAACGCGTGCCCATTTTATTCAATAATTATTGATACTACACAGGACATTTCTAAAACTGATCAGCTTAGTTTAGTATTTAGATATGTTGAAATTATTAAAACCGATAATATGGTTTCAAACATTTTAATTAAGGAATCATTTTTAGGATTTATTTCAGTAGAAAATCAGACTGCAAATACTTTATATGATAAAATAATTACAGTAATCGCGAATTTCAATCTATCTTTAGATAGACTTCGCGACCAAGGATATGAGGGTGCAGCAAACATGAGTGGCATTTACAATGGCATTCAAGCCAAAATTTCAGAAAAAATTAAAAATGCTCCTTACGTTCACTGCGCCGCTCATAATTTTAATTTAGTATTAAATGAATCTGTTAAAAAGGTGGATACAATAAGAAATTTTTTTGATTTTGTCGAAAAAGCGTATACTTATTTTGGAAATAGTATTTCAAGATGGGCTTTATTGTTTCCTGAAAAAAACCGAGAAAAAGGTAGCAGCATTAAACTTAAGAGACTGGTACCTACAAGATGGTCTTCTAGACATGATGCATTATATGCTTTACGTTTCAATCTTATAAATATTTTAAAAACACTCACTAAAATAATTTTAACATCCAAAAGAAAAAAACGAAATCGACGATGCGCAATCACTAAAAAAAAATTTAGAAAATTTTGAAACCGTGTTTTTAATTGTATTAAAAATTTTGCAGTCAGTAGATACTATTTCGAAAGTACTTCAAAGAAAGTCCGAAAATATAGGCAACTCACCCAAATTATTTAAAAACACCTTAAATACTATGGTAGAAACACGACAAACGTACAAAGAGAAGCTTGCATATTAGCAAAAAAATGGGGAATACCCACTGAATTTTCAAAAAAACGACAGTTTCGTCCAAAAATATTTTTTGATGACTCTAAAAATCATCATCAAATTGAAACCCGCGAAGATCATTTCAGAATTAATGTTTTTTTAAAAGTGATGGATATAATTATTTTTCAGTTGGACAAGAGGCTTGCAGGTGTTTGTACAATAAACGAAACATTCAAAATATTAACTTCTGAAATAATTTTGAATAGCTTAGATGATGAACTCTTCGACATGGGTCAAATGTTACATAAAATGTATGAAAATGATATTTCTGAAGAGATTTCTCTACAAGTCTTATCATTTCGACAATGTCTTTGTGTAGAATTAGGTGCTATTAAATCAGTTGAAAAACTCCTAAAATTTATTATGACCAAAAATTTTTCGTCTTGTAGCAGTTTTTCAGAAATTATAACAGCTTGCATATTGTTTTTAACGGTGCCTGGTACAGTAGCCACAGCAGAAAGATCTTTCTCAAAATTAAAACTAATAAAAAATTATTTGCGAAACACCATGTCACAAGAAAACAGCAGCAAATTTAGACGTATCCAGTCTTGCAACTTCTTTTGCTGCGTTAAAAGCTAAGAACAAGTTATAATACTTAATTTAGTATTTAATAGTATTTAATAAGATTATTTATTTAAAAAATGTTTATTGAACGTAGGATTGTTTCTTAATCGTAAATTAATGTACAGTTGTTGTTATGAATATGTGCATATTTTGTTGATAACATAATAAAAGTTGCAAAGTAGAAAGTATAGTGTTGTTATTTGAAGATAAGCACTTACAATATATTTGGGGCCCGTTCTGAAAACTTGAACACGGGCCCGTTAACCTGTCAGTACGCCACTGACGGAAATGCCTCTGCATTGGACCTTCAACTACGTGTTCATGTGCAACTTCATGTTTTCTACAGGTACAATTATATCTGGATCCACCAAAGACTCTTTTTTCGTTGTGATCCTTTGCCAAATTGTGTAATACAGCACATGCCCCAACCACCATTTGTGCAGTATCCCCTGCTAAGCGAATTCCATTGCTTAAAATGGGAAATCGCCGATCCCACACCCCAAACAATCTCAATAGGATTCCTACTCCGTATTTGTGCTTCATTAAATAGTTGTTCAGCTTGTGTATTTGGATGTGGAATAGCGGTAATTAAATATTTTTTAAGCGCATATCCTGTATCTCCTACGATAATACTGTTTTGAAACTCATTCCTTTCTAATCGAGCATGTATGCGTGAGTTGTAAAAAAATGGTTTGGTTATGCGTTGATCCAGGCCATCGTGCGACAACATTCATGATACGAAGTGCAGTATTTCCAACAACCTGTACATTTATTGAAAAACAGTCCTTTCTATTTCGAAAATATTCAGCATTGTCGCCCCCTAAAAAAAATTATTGAGCATTGTACACCAAAAATAAATATGTATATATTAACGTTCCAACCTGGTGATTGTATCCTAATGTGAGTACAATCAATAGCTCGAATGATTTGTGGAAATCTAGCGATGCTGTAAAAATCCATTCGATTTCTCGACAGTTCATCAATATTCCTTGGCATATGTATATACAATGCAGACAATTCTGCAAGTGGATTTATCTACACCACCAAAATCGCCCACAGCTGTTAACATGTTACCAGTGGCACATAACCGTAGTGTTCAGAGAAGCTGGTTAATTAGTGATACAGCACGGTTTCTGGAATATTTACATTAGTATTTGTGATTTTCCATAAATTCTAACATTTACCTATTAGTCCCATTCTCTATTGCAGTTAATAAATGGACAACTGTACCTTTTTGAAGGCGAAGCCTTATAAAAAATTCTTGTTCTGACCGCCTGTTATAATTATCAGGGCGTTCACGAGAAGTAGGTGGAACTATAATTCGATTCGCCACTTCTTGGATGAGTTCTTCTTCAGAATCAGACAAAGAGCTGCTCCTATTTAGTAAGAAGTGTCGATCATTTAATAGACGAGAATTAGCACTGTTAGAACTTGAGTTCATATTTCTACACTATCCTTAACACACTTGTGGCTACCTAACTTAAAATATTATTCAGAATATGTAATTTATATTGGCAAAATTAACAAAAACAAAAGAAGCGTCAAAATGTTGAGGCGAAATTGGACATAACCTCAAATTGTTTCTAACAACTGTCGGTTGAAATCGTTAAACGCTAGCTGCTCTGTCGGTTGACGAAACTGGCAGTTCAACCTTCGGTTTGATGCCAACCGCACTTTATACAACGCAATACTGCATTCAACCGTCGGTTCAGCCTCAACCTGTGGTCAACTGTACATTATACAATCGGCCCTAAATCAATGATGTGTTGTCCTACTGGTTGCTTATACATATTTTTAGGTTAAGAGCAAATAAATACTGTATACCTATTATATGTAATAAAATACAACAATTTGGTTCAGAGAAACGATGTTCTTGTACTTGTCTAAATTGTTTTCGTTTGACCTGCTTTCACACTGCATACCTAGTAATATAAAAAACCATTTCGAGAATATCAATAACTGTGATACGTTTATGCATTGCTAGAACCAGACCAATCTTACCCGAGGTAATACAAGATTGCTTAAATATGCTGTATGTATGAAGTGCAAGGCATATAAGCTTTTGATCAGAATACAGACAAAACATGAACATGTAAGACATAATTAAAAATGACATTTTATTCAGGTTCTGATTCAGTTTCACTTTCTGAACCGCTTTCTCCTGCATTTATTATTATAGGTTAAGTGCGTACCGGTGAATTTAACCATAGATAAATGAAGGGAATTTAACAAAGTAATTAAAATTTGACATGACAACATCGCGATATTTTATGAGTTTATATTCGCAGTAGCTTTTAAGTTGTAAATACGTACTGCAAAGTGTGTGACAAGGATAAAATATGGTTGCTAACCCTACACGATTTGCACTTAACACCAACTGTACTTACGATGACATTTTGACTTTAATGCAAATTTTATTAAAGTTTTATAGTAAATATAGTAATATAGTAATTATAGTATTGGTATACGATTAATAATGTGCAACGGCTGGTGATTTGAATAAGGTATAGTTGTTATGAATAGATTACGTTTAGTAGTCGTAGTATCTTTACGTTGTTAGGTTGGTGAAGATGTTTCCATACAAACAAAATCTGGTTATATTTTAAAGGTTAAGCGTGTTTTTGATATTTGACGGTAATGAATTCAAAATTTCTAGTTAATGGGTCTGACGTAGAAGCAGTACACAATTTTATTATTAGATAGCGTATGTGAACATGCGGCGAAATGAAAAAGTGCATCGCCAATTTAAGTTGTGCTTTTGAACTACACTGCTCAAAAAAATTAACGGAACAGTTTTCTGTACCCCTGTAACTTATTAAGTGATAGTTATATACAGATGAACATTTATATTCTGAAAGACACATATTTTTTTCTAATAAATCGATTAATAGAACTTTCAACTAATCCTTTATTCGTAAACGAAGATTAACAATTTAAAAAAATGTGCGAATAACAAAATGAAAAGAAAAGATTTTTTAATGGCAATGTTATGCTATCTGAAAACCAATGTGTTTTAGTATCGCATGTGCTCTCCAGCAGCAGGAATTACTTCTTGGCATACTTCTCATGAGCCTTCGAATGTCTTCCTGTGGTATACTGTTGCACTCTTCGACCAGGGCTTCTGTTAGTTGCTGAAGGGTTTGAGGTGGATTTGGACGACGTCGAATACGTCTGTCCAATATATCCCATAAGTGTTCAATTGGATTAAGGCCAGGACTTATCGTTGGCCAATCCATTTTACGAATTTCATGCTCGTTAAGAAAATCTATAATAATTGCAGCAGTATGAGGCCTTGCATTATCCTGCATGAAAAGAAAATCAGGGCCTATACCATATGCTGCAGGAATAACGTGATCTGACAGAATGATATCAATATATCTTGCAGCTGTAAGACTTCCTGGTATCACCACAAGATCGGTTTTTTCCTCCAAACTTATTCCACCCCAGACCATTATCGAACCATCTCCAAATCTGGATACTTCTTGTACAGCAACAGCGGGGTATCGTTCATTGGGACGTCTATACACACGCACCCGGCCATCAAAACGAGTGAGACGAAATTTTGAATCGTCTGTAAAAAGTACTGGTCTCCATTGTCTAAGCTGCCATCTCAAATGATCACGAGCAAAGTTTAATCGCAAAGTTTTATGATGTCGAGTTAAAACATGTTTTCGTACCGGTCTTCCTGGTTTTAAATCTGCTTACCGTAACCTGTTTCTAACAGTCTGGTCAGAAATGGTTACCTGATGAGCTATCCTAAGTGTACTTTGAAGGTCTTTTGCTGTCGCTATTGAGTTTCGCAAAGAAGAAACTACTAAATATCGGTCCTGAATTTGTGTAGTTTTTCGCTTTCGACCTTGTCCGGTTCGTCTTTTATATTGTCCACTCTCTCTATAGCGATCATACACACGTTTGATAACTGATGGACTGCGATTAAAATTTCTTGCTACTTGTCGAATTTTTACACCATTTCAAATTAAAGCTATAGCACGAGCGACTTCTAAGATCTCTCATTTTGACAGATAATGAATTCAACAACTACAACCTGTCATGCCGTTGCCAGGTGAAACTCTATAAACATAAAACCTAAATGTGAATATTTTCATAATCACTTTATTCACTGTACTTGCTGTGGAATATTAAACTTATCTCGAATAAATGAGCATAATCACGTTTATTTTTTATCAAGTCACTAAAATAAAATGCAAATCAATTATGAAAATATAATTTTCATTTGTTAATCACAGCAAGCCAAAAATTACAGGGTTATCCAAAAGTGTTCCTTTAATTTTTTTGAGCAGTGTATTTAAGACGGCAAATGAATCTGGAAGTACGCAAAACCGTGAATAGATGGCATTGTAGTTGTTTATGCTCCATCAGAAGAAGTCGGCAAGTTAATCCTGGATCACGTAATACACTTGAACCCAACTATTAAGAAACTAGTTTTGTGCATCTTCGTGCCGCGGCTATGTTAAAGCAATAAATCATCTTTATGCAAAATTCGAAAAATTATTATTAGCTGAGGAATAATTTTTAATCGTATACTTTAAATTATTTTTAGAGTTCACTGAATAATACATGTATTAAAGCGTTTTATGTATACACATAGGTTCTACTGTTTAGGTCCAAGATGTACTAACAATAAAGTTGCTTGCTTTTCTCTAGATAAATAGTATTTGAAATAATAGTTATTTATTTATTTATGCTAGCACGAGAAAGTATTTATGGGTGTGTAATGAACGATATTTTTTATTACCTATGCCTGAGAATATAATTCACATGGTACATTTTTGATTACTTTCATTGGTTAAAATACAAAAACAAAATCGCAGAATATATCAAATCGGTAATAATTTTATCACCGCACGTTGACTGTCACATGATTTTAATGAATAAAATAGTGTACTGTCAGAGAGACAAATCATTTGAAATTGTAGATTTTAAACAAATATATTTTCTATTAACGTTCATTATATTCTCTTACCAAATATAACACGTGTTATGATTAATAATCGATGATAATCATAACACTAGTTACATTAACCCTGAAAATAAAAAAAAAACAAGGCACAGGAAAAGCTCACTTTCCATGTGTGCTAAGTATGAATGTAAACACAATGTTTTTAGAGCCGTACAAGTATAAAAAATACTTTTCGGCAGATTGGATAGACAAAATAAAAATGTAAGACACTCAATTTGTTATTTTACCAAAAATGTACACCTAAAATCATGTACATAAACCTTTTCTAAAATCGACGAAATTTTATAAGAATTTCTAAAAAAAAATTGATCATATTCTGACACTATTATAGTTTTTGAAAGTAGGTTTTTCTTGATTTTTTAGCGTTCTGGCGTTGATGATTTCGTCAGAATCTTGATATTTCATCTTGCGGGGCACACGTTTAATAATTGATGCTGGCAAAATACATCCGTTATAAAAAGTTCCTAGATTTGGCAACAAATTCGATTCCCAAAATTTAATATCCCGGTTGATTTCCACTGAAGAGGTCTTTAGCTTGGGATCTGAAGATGACGAAATGGCATGTTTCCCTCTGGTAAATATTTAATTGGCTTTGCACCTAAAAGAATCGGAGAACAGTTATATAATCGGTAATGTTATTAGCTATTGACAAAGATTATCAGATTCGTTTGAAAATCATAATGGCCTACCTTATGGCACTTGTATAACTTCAGATCTTGGACATTATATCTACATCGATATTAAATAATCTTGCCAACTCGTATAGTCATATGACCTTGTTAACGGTAAGGTGGGGTAAGTGTGTAGCAAAATATTAAAAGTTCATATTTGCATGAGGGTACTTTTCAAACAAAATTCAGTTTTTGACAAAATATTTTAATGAGTATTGCCTACAATTACACCAAATTATAAGAGTAGTACTGGGGCACTTGCCGCCATCTTGGATTTTGTGACGTCACTTCCGGTTTTACACGCCCACGTGGGAGACCCACCCTTTTTCATCCCTAATTATTTTGTATTAGCTTACGTGTAGGACGTATTTTTTCACCCCTATGGTTTCTTTTCGGAGGCCATTTCGACCCTTGATAGGATTTTCATCCCTAATTAAGGCCTTTTTTTGTTTTTACTAGCTTACTTGAGGGGCGTATTTTTTATCCCTATTTTATGGCCGCCCACGTATAGGATATGTTTTTTTCACCCCTATTTTATGACAGCTCACGTATAGGACGCGTTTTTTCTACCCCTATGGTTTCTTTTCGAGGGTCAACCCTTGATAGAATTTCAATGTTGTTGTATTAAGAGCCTTTTTGACAGCAATTTTTGTACTTGCTCACGTAAGGGGCAGATGTAAGGGTTGGTATTGGACTTGGGGTTGGTCTTAGGGTTATTTTTGATGGTCATCTAATTAAGGTCCTTTTGGCTATATTAAGAGCAGTGCCTCTGGAGGTTAGGCAAACCCACACGCATACAATGTTGGAAATTGCATAATCAATAAGATGTTATTATTAAAATTATCGATTCTATTGCTTTAAAATGGTCATATGCTATTGGATGATCTTTTACCTATACGAGAAAACGTTGTATTTCTAATAAGGAGGTTCTCGTAAGACACGTGTAGGGCTTCGCAACTTGTTCTCGGGCCTTCGCCCCCAGGCCGGAGATGGTATGGGAACCTAACCTTATAAGACAAGTGTAGAGCTTAGCCCCTATGGTGGCCCCCTTGGTGCAATTGTATGTGGTTCTAACTTAATCTTACAACTGTAGGCCTTCGCCCCGTTATACAAAATTGTATTCTAATAAGGAGGTTCTTGTAAGACAGATTTTAGTGCCATCTAGTGGAGTATAGACTAATGAACATTTTCTATAATAGAAGTTGATAATGCACACCTCTCTCTTGCTCTATCTTGTTTCTCTCTCACCCCCTCTCTTTCGGATCTTTCTCACACACAAACACATCAATTAATTAATCAATCTAAAACAAATTACGCTCGATCACCAGATCAATCTCAATCAATCAACCGAAATTATGTGTTACAGTTTGCGGAAACCAGATTACAGTTCAAACTGAATACATTAAAGTCTAATTAAATATGACGTGAAATAATAAATAATTTCGACCCTAATGCAATGATGCTTTATGTATAGGCAGATTCTCTAAATAGTCACCACCTATACATTCGGAACATTATATCTGATTTATTTGAATGTTCAATTACATACACACAAAATTGTTTCATTGGAACGTGTTCATTAACAGTTGTAAAAACCCATTAAAAGGGCTGGAAAGTAATAATTACTTATATATAACATAGAGTTAAATTAAATTAACATGTTTTTAAGAATATCAAACTGATATAATGGAAATAAAAGGCAAAAGGTTTTACGGTTTATTATTATACGCAAATTAACAATAACTACAAGTTTAAAATCCACGAATACGTACCAGCTAAGATAGACTTAAAACACCAAACCTTCCCCACAATGTTTAATAAGATTATTTAAAATTCAAAAGACAGAAGGTGACTAGTTTCGACATATCGTCATCATCAGACCTTAAACTATACAACATTTTAACATATTAACATCAAAAAACAGAGTATATAATACTTACTAATTGTTAAGTTAAAAGCATAAAGCATTAGATTAAAGGTGTAACATTATTGTAAATTCACAAAAGATGGAATCCAAAAAGTATGACAAGATAATCATGTGGTAAATCTGAGGTTAAAATTTAAAATTTGAAAATTTGACATATCTAAAAATTGAAAGGTTAATATAAACAAGCCATACTGTATGCATTACTTACGGAAAATTGTTTTTAAATATATATACGTAGAAAAATAATTAAAATTGAAAATATACAGATAAACCATATTTGTCAAAGTACAAAACAACAAGAGACAGAAGTTAGCCACATGTGAGACATAATATCTATTGCTTAAAATTAGCAAAATACATATTCTTTATTTAAATTAAGAACCCATTAAGACAGTTTGAGGGTCAATTTCAAATTGTTTATGTATTTCAAAACTTCAAAAATTGAGCTTATTTCCTTTATCACATATATGTAAAATTTCGAAATCATCTGCAAAGTTGTGATTGGTGGACAGGATATGATGCAAATGCTGAACTTTGTATATGATTGTTATTTTGATACATTTAATGTGTTCTGTAAATCTGTTTGTAAAAGATCTTCTGTTTGACCAATGTAGTTACAGTTACAGGATGAGCATTTTAATTTATAGACACCAGATTGAGACAACCTATCTATAGAGTCTTTAGTTTTCATAATGGATGATTTGAGATTTTATTGTTGTTAAAGGAGATATTTATATTAAATTGTTTAAACAGGTTGACAAATTGGAAAGAAGAAGGACCAATATATGGAAGATCTGAATCTGATTTCTGGAAATGGGCTATTTTTAGTGTAGTAGACAGTTTGTTGAGAAGAGTAGACTATTTTTGAAATAGATTTTGAATAAGTTCTCTAGGGTAACCATTGTTCTTAGCAATTTGAAAATTGTAACAACTTCCTCTCGAAACTTTCTGTATTAAGTGGTAAACAACATATTCTGTTAAAAGAACCGAAAGGCTGCAAGTTTTTGATTAAGAGGATGAAAAGAGTTGAAGTGTATTACATGGTCTGTAGTGGTAGGTTTTCTAAAAACATTCAATTGTAGATTATCGTCTAACTTGTAATACTTAAATCAAGAAAATTAATCGTGTTGTTGACTTCTTTTTCAACTGTAAATTGATATTTTATGAAAAGAGTTGAGTAAGGCATGACACTGTTCTAACTCTTATCATTCCCTTTAAAATTACCAGTATGTCGTCTACATATCTTTTGTAGAAAACGAACTTTTCTATAATCATTGTGTTAGAAAAGAATTGTTTTCAATTCATACAAGAAAATTTCTGAAAGCAGAGGTGAAGATTGTTGCCCATAGGTAACCCTGTTTTCTGTATATATGTTTTGTTGTTAAACTTGAAAAATTTTGTTCATGACAGAGCTTAAGGCAATCTGCAATGAAGGAACATTTAAATCAGATAAATGTGAATTATTAAGATAATTATAATAATGTCCAAGCACTCCAGGATAGGGATGCTTGGAACAATTGTTATATCAAAAGAAACTAAAATGTATGAACTATCGAATTGAAGGTTTTAAGTGAAAGTGCTAAGTCTGTGAATTCTTAACTGAATATGGAAAATTGAAATTGATAAGTGTTCTCAAAGTGTCATTTAGCCAAATCGAAATTTTTGAAACAGGCGTCCCTCTGTAAGCTACAATCGGTCTCATAGGGATCTGAGGTTTATGTATTTTTGGAAGTGCATAGAGTAACGGGAACTTGGGGTTCATGATTAGTAGGTTCGAATAGTGGATGTTAAAAAGCTCTTTAAGAACTTGTTGGTTGTGATAAAGGAATTTTCTAATCTTTTGGATAAAGCTAGTAAAATTGATTTCGATACGTTTAAAATCATCAGTGTTAAGAAAGTTCTCAACTTTACCTATGTAATTATTCTTATCTAAAATAACCACAGCATTACCCTTGTCAGCTTTAGTACAAATGAGGTTATTATCTTTTAATTTTTTAAATAATTTGGTCACTGTGATATTGTTAAAATTTCTATTTTCTAATCTTAAATTGAGTGTTTTAAGTTTTTCAATACAAACAGCTCTTAAATGGCTTTTTTCTTTCTCAGGTATGAATTTATCATGTATGACGCACTCTAGCTGGAGTTTAAATTCGTTAAGTAACTTTGTTTTGTCCGGATTAGGGTTATGTTTAAGACCGTGGTCTAAGATATATATCTCATCTGTACTAAAATCGACATCACTGAGATTGATAGCTCTCTTATAAAAATTACAATTAGATTGAGTCTTAGAATCTTTTGAATCCGAATAATTCTTCGATTTGGTTAGGTTAAATAATTTGTTATTAAGTTTCTCGTAAAGTTGTGTACCAAAATCTTGAACTTTGTCTTTGACATGTGAAAAGAATAGATCAATTTCAATGTTATGAAATGCTTTAAACAATTTCAAGTGGGAAGTGTAAATTTGTAGATTCAGGTTGTTCCTGACTATATACCAATGTGTAATTTCATTCTGTAACCAATTGATTTTACCAGTTATTTGAGAGTTGATCTTATGACGTCATCCTATAAGAGTAATAATACATTTAAAAAAATTTTTATCGACATTTTTGTTAGCAATATCAGGTAAAAAACATATATTAAAAATAATACGCTTACCTTTAGAAGTGTTTTTTTCTTTCAGCTGTACCATACGTTGAACTGAAATATTTTTTATACAACGTGCTCACATATAATCAGACTAAACACGATTTGTGAAATGGTTGGATATAAACTGACTATTACATATCGATCATTAACTAATTTAGAAAGTAATACACAAAACCTGAATACTGCTACTCGTATTTTCCCTTTCTCTTAAAAATAATTAATAACAAATCGGTTTGAAAAATATTCATATTGTACATACGGACACACAAATTGTTTTTTTTTATAAAAAAAAACCACATTAAGAGTTGGAATGTGTGCAACATACGGTTTTAAATTGACCGTGTATTTTCCCATATTATCTTTTTATTAGAGTTTTAAATTTTTATTACCATGATTGTTATTAAAATTATCACATCTCTAGTAGTGATCATCTTGATATAAAAAGGGATGCCTAAAATTTACCATTGCATTTTCAATTTTGGTAAAACATAATCTCGTTTGAGGAAACGACCTTCAAAACAATCAATCAAACCAGATACATAAGAATGCTTTAATTATATCCATTTAAATAGGCAAATAAATAAATTCAAGATGCATCTGAAAAATGACTTTTATCAAAAAAGGTTGTGTCTTTTTAAAAAACCTTACATTTTTATAAAACAAGACCGAACGTCCTAGTCGTTATTGAAAATGCTCAACCATCTATGTACAGTATACATTGTAATAACAATTATAATTCAGCTCACTACTTTAAAATAAATGTGTAATTAAGAGCTGGTTGGTATACATCAGAATGTTATTTGTTAACATGCAATTTAAACACGCGTTGATTAAGCGGTCTTGCTCGCTTATATGTTTTATTTACACAGACCTTTTGAGATTTTTATATCAAGGGCCCGCGACAAGGGGAAAGGCCCGAGCGCAGGTTCCTAGGAACCGTATGCAGTTTTGAAAATATACAGCTACGTGGAACTATGATCAATCTTTATTACAGAAAAAAACGTCTGTTAGCTCATACACCACTAGATGGCGCCACAAACAAGCTCAAACTTCTAGCCAACCGGACACGATAGACGTGAGAGACGAAAGGGACAAGAGAAACGCGGGGATGGGAGAGACGAAAGCCACGTTCAAGTTCCAACGCCTTTGTTTTTGTAATAAATCCAATAAGATTGATAGAAACTGGCCTCTTAAATATACAAATTATAAACAAACCCGAAAGTCCATTCCGAAAACAAGATTATTAATAAAAAATTGAAAAAAAACTTAGCGTTTAAAAAATATATTTAAACAATACACCATTTATTTATTTAATTTAATTACATTCTTATCAGTCTTCTCCTTTTTACGACTATAATTCGTCACTATCGTCATGGTCTTGAGATTCGTCCTTTCCCTCTATCTCATCAGTCTTCTTCTTCTGTGAATCATCATTATCATCATGAGTGTGAGATACATTCACCTCATCCACTTCATTGTTTTCATCATCAGCTTGAACCGTTATGTTGTAGTAGTTTACTAACAAATCCCTGAAATCTCTAATGTCCTCTGATGTTGGTTCATAAACAGGAGAATACATTATAATAATAATGCTTACTCGCTGGAGACTATATACACAGGTAAAACTTTGCGCATTAACCGTACTATAGTTAGTGCGACCGAACTCCTCGACACCCGAAGATGACATATCTTATCCGAACATTGTTGAGTACTTACACCCATTTCTCCAATATAATTTAAATAAAATCAAATAAACAGGTTTTACAACACTTTTATTTTTTACACAAAAAATAGGTAACATTTTTATACACAAATTACAATTATCTCTTTATGTCTAATAGGCGTATGCTTTAGTACATCCAATTTAATTTTAATTTTATAATTTAAATCTGTACTGTGTTCTTCCAATTCTCTTTCTAGTCAATAATTAGATATACATAACGTGTCCAGATCGTCGAGATGTAATACGTTATGTAATTTATTTCTCGTGGTTATCGGATTAATACCTATTACAACTAATTCTGTCCTCTCGGATAATCGCTCCAATTTCCTACATAATACTTTTAATTTTTACATAGAAGCTTCGTTAATTTATCAATATCTTGTTAAAGGAAATTTACATTTTTCGTATTTTCTAAAGTTTTTTACAGGCCCCACAACATCTATCATAGCAAGAGAATTCCATTAAATGTGGTATTTCCATTAGTTTAAACGTCTCGTCTTTTCTCTCTCGTGCGCTGCTTGTCTCTCGCGCCTCTCTCTCTCTCTCTCTCTCTCTCTCTCTCTCGCCTTTCTCGTTTCTCACACTTCTCCTGTCTCTCTCTCTCTCTCTCTCGTTTTTCTCCTCTCCCTCTCGTCTCTCTCTCGTTTCTCTCTCTCTCGCTTCTCTCGTTCCGTCGCTTCTCTCTCTCTCTCTCTCTCTCTCTCTCTCGTCTTTCTCATTTCTCACACTTCTCCTGTCTCTCTCGCTTTTCTCCTCTCCCTCTCGTCTCGCCTCTCTTTCTCGTTTCCCTCTAGTTTCTCTCTCTCTTCTCTCGTTCCGTCGCTTCTCTCTCCCCCCCCTCTCTCTCTTCTCTCTCTCTCTCTCTTGCCTTTCTGGTTTCTCTCACTTCTCCCGTCGCGCGGCACTAGATGGCACTAAAATCAATTTTTACTCAAAGGGGCCAGGACGCAGACCCTGATACAAGTCCTATCTTACAAGAACCTCCTTATTAGAATACTTTTTTGTATGACGGGGCGAAGGCCTACAGCTGTAAGATTAAGTTAGAACCACATACAATTGCACCAAGGGGACCACGATAGGGGCTAAGCTCTACACTTGTCTTATAAGGTTAGGTTCCCATACCATCTCCGCCCTGGGGGCGAAGCCCTGCACGTGTCT
The DNA here is from genome assembly GCA_036346205.1 of Vesta saturnalis. Lineage (NCBI taxonomy): Eukaryota > Metazoa > Arthropoda > Insecta > Coleoptera > Lampyridae > Vesta > Vesta saturnalis. Next base: position 32,730 of record JARFJB010001306.1, read on the forward strand.
TACAAGAACCTCCATATTAGAAATACAACGTTTTCTCGTATAGGTAAAAGATCATCCAATAGCATATGACCATTTTAAAGCAATAGGATCGATAATTTTAATAATAATATCTTATTAATTATGCAATTTCCAACATTGTATGCGTGTACGTTTGCCTAACCTCCAGGGGCACTGCTCTTAATGTAGCCAAAAGGGTCTTAATTAGATTACCATCAAAAATAACCATAAGACCAACCCCAAGTCCAATACCAACCCTTACATCTGCCCCTCACGTGAGCAAGTACAAAAATTGCTGTCAGAAAGGCTCTTAATACAACAACATTGAAATTCTATTAGGGGTTGACCCTCGAAAAGAATCCATAGGGGTAGAAAAAACGTGTCCTATACGTGAGCTGTCATAAAATAGGGGTGAAAAAACCATGTCCTACACGTGGGCGGCCATAAAATAGGGGTTAAAAAATACGCTCCTCAAGTAAGCGAGTAAAAACAAAAAACGGCCTTAATTAGGGATGAAAATCCCATCAAGGGTCGAAAAAGGCCTCCGAAAACAAACCATAGGGGTGAAAAAATACGTCCTACACGTAAGCTAATAAAAAATAATTAGGGATGAAAAAGGGTGGAAAATATGGTCTCCCACGTGGCGTGTAAAACCGGAAGTGACGTCACAAAATTCAAGATG
>JARFJB010001307.1:0-33319 GCA_036346205.1 Vesta saturnalis
GGATGCGGAGCACCTTACCGTCTAATATTTATGTATGCATTCCAATATTACATTAATCATTATTACGTATACATATTTAAAACATTAAAAGCGTCTTTACATCGCACCTTTTGCTGAATCTTTATGTTCTAGACATAATATTTGCTAAACATATCAAAGTTAACAATATATTACCACTTCATTTTCACATTTCATACTTACAATTTCTTATCCACACTAATTACACTTTGCTTCATTACGCTATTTGATGTATTGCTGAGCCGAAGTCTCTTTATCATCCTATGCATTTCATAAAACCCTAACACCTAGTTTCATTATTTCGATTAGTTTCCTTAGTAGCTCGCCTAACCTCTTCTTTCCCTCGTCTCTGCTTAATACTTTTTTTACCTCCCCCTCGTATCGTGCTTACTACTTTCCTCATTTCTGATAAACTGAATCGCGCGCGCCCAAGCAGGTCTTTTACAGGGATCCTTGAAATCGCTAATCGTGAAAATTCTGGTGAACTGGTTCTATTTTAGACTTCTTAAGAATTATATGATCCCGCACGTGCGCATTTACCTAACCTAAAACCATGTGTTTATTAATCTAACACAATATTGTAAGTGTATTCAGTCTAACCTAATAACGCAAGAAACAAGAGAGAGGTGATAGAGACACTAAGAGAGGAGAGGGAGAGAAAAGGGAGAGGAGGAGAGAGAGGAGAAGAGAGAGGAGAGAAGAAAAGAGGAGAGGAAGAAGAGAGAGGGAGAGAGAGAAAGAAGAGAGAAGAGGAGAGAGAGAGGAGAGGAGGGAGAGAGAAGGAAGAGAGAGAGAGGGAGAGGAGGGAGAGAGAGAGAGGGAGAGGGAGAGGGAGAGAAGAAAGAGGGAGGGAGAGGAGAAAGAGAGGGAGAAGAGGAGAGGAGAGGGAGAGGAGAGAGGGAGAGGGAGAGGAGAGAGAGGAGAGGGAGAGGGAGAGGGAGAGAGGAGAGAGGAGAGGGAGAGGAGAGAGAGAGGGAGAGGAGAGGGAAGAAGAGGGAGAAAAAGAGGGAGAGGGAGAGAGAGGAGGAGGAAAAGAGGAGAGGGAAAGGAAGAGAGAAGGGAAGGAGAGGAAAAGGAACAAGTCCTCGCGAGGGCGATGCGCGTGCTGTGCTGTGCTGCTGCGTGTGCGTGTGCGTGTGCGTGTGCGTGTGCGTGTGCGTGTGCTTGTGTGTGTGTGTGTGTGTGTGTGTGTGTGTGTAGTTAATGCGATGTCGGCGGCTGATTGCTACTTTCCAATTCATATAAATGAATTTGAATAACTGTTTAATAATAATAAATTAATTAAACCGATTAAATAACATCTTTTTATTATGAAAACACTTGTCATCTTTACATGTCTTATCTATTAATTCACCCCATTATTAGAATACAACCCTCAATGTATATATAAATCAGGTCACAATCTGTAGATGGAATTAACAGAAATGTAATAATAAATATGTAATCTTCTTTGATGTAAACGGGCCCTAATTAATAACAGATTAAATCTTTTTATTGACAAGTGAAAAAAATACGATCCCCACGTGGGCATATAAAAAAATGGCGGCCAAAGGTGTCCCGGTTCTATTCACGTTTCATGAGACTTAAGAGCAGCTGTGTCAGGTGTTTTTGATCGCGTCGTATAATTCGTAAATGTTAAACTTCCGTAAAATTCCTATTTGATCGTGCTCATTTTTGTGTTGCCAATTATAGTGCTAACAGTTGAAGTTTAAACAACATTGAATTTAAAGTCATGCCATATGAGTGTCCTTCATACAGGGTGACGCAAGACTATTCTGTCGGTCTCTTGTGCCTAAACGGTACGACTGTACGAGATATCAGCCTAATTTTTTGGTGACCTATGTAAATTGACAAGGACTATTTTTTTTAATTATTTTCAATTGTATAGGGTGGAAAATTGTAATATATCAAAGTTAGGTTTTTTTTTAAATACATTTTTAGATTATACGTTGAAAATTAAGTCAACTCTATTCAACGTCCCCTACCCCTGTCGTTTACCAATTTTGAGAAAATTGTGATTTTAAGAAAAGCATTCAATTTAAACAAGAACTAAAAACACGGAAACCTCTTCCTTTGAATAACACAAATTTGTATCGATCCATTCTGACCTTTAACGCTGCCATTTTCACTGTGTAGGGTTTCGATATTTAGTACAGTGTTTAGAAAAAGGATTCTTATTTTATATTTTTCAAACATCAAGAACCCATTTAACTTAATGGACCACCCTGTATAATTTTTATTTATTTGATATAACTTTTCATTTTCTATCAAAAACTGTGAGTAATGCATGTGTCTAACATTAACGATTTAAAAGTTATTAAGATTTTTCTCTAAAATTTCTATGGACATTTTTTTACATTCCAGATTGTTGAATTGTAGTTGATAAATAGAAACGTAAACGTTTATGAAAAAAAAAATAGAAAAATAATACAATAAATGACCATATATGATGACTATTTTCTTCTATGCATAACCGTTTTTCAAAAAGTCTCCTAATGTTTCTCAGGATATCTGGTGTTACCGTAGCAAACGCATCCTTTATTCTAATCTTCATGCCAACAGCAGTGGTAGGTGTAGTGTCATAAACAAAATTTTTAATGTATCCCCACAAAAAGAAATCCATTCTGGTTAATTCAGGATGTCTAGGTGGAAATTTATTATGTGGACCTCCCCTTCCAATCCATTTATTGGGGAACTGTCTATCATTTCTTACATTCCGACTAAAATGTTGAGGGGTATCATCTAGCTGTAACCACCTTTTGTTTCTAATATCTAAAGAAACTTCATCTAGAAGACTCAAAAATTCTTGTTCTAAAAACTAAAAATTTTACACCGTTCAGGATTCCATCAAAAAAATATGGACCAATCGCATGGTCTCCTACAATTCAAATACATTGAGGCACCACTGATTTTGGCGGTCAACAGCGCGATACAGGTGACGGTTTTGAGTATCATAGTAATGAAGGTTATGTCGGTTTGTAACGAACCGCAATTCATTACTACAGAATTTTTTTAATTAATTATTTAACAATCAGCCCTCGTAAAAGAAATGATGTAAGATTTCTTAGTATTCAAACACCTGCAATACCTAATTTAATATTTCTTAGTATTTCGTTTGATTGCACAACCAAAAATTAATTTGTTTCCCCTCAAACGTAGATTTCATAAAACATCGAATGTTTTATACGTCAGAGTAATCTCCGTCAATTACAGATAGAATTCTCCCAAACGGAAGCCACCACCGCCTACCGAGAGTCCCCTATAAAAACCGCGCCGCGCACCTTTTGCATTATTCAAAAAGTACCTGAAAACCGGTAGAAGAGTAGAAGAAGAGAAGAAGTTTTTATCCGATCCTAGCGAAGAGTTCCATCGCGCCTCGTGAACGCATCCCGCCGCCGAGAATTATTTAGTTGGTTTTACCAGCTCCTGTATTAGTTAGTCCGTTAGACTAACTCCGGTTCCAGAAAACCTGCACGTGACGGTTGTTTTAGAGTCAATCGCCGCAGACCTAGTGATAGCCGCCGCAAGTTTAGCTCCCTATATTTTCAAACGCGCACCGCGAACCTTTTGTAAATAAATAGCTATTCTCGATCTTTGTGATTAACGACACGTAAATCTGTAGAGTAATTCATTACACACACACTAAACCCTCAGACGGCGACGGGCTGTCCTGAAGCAGTCGGGTGTACATACACAAATAACACACAAAACCCTCAGGCGGCGACGGGCCAAGTCCCGAAGCGATCGGGTGTACACACAACACACACATACAAAAACCCTCAGAGAGCGACGGGCAAGTCCTGAAGCGATCGGGTGTACACACAACACACACATACAAAAACCCTCAGAGAGCGACTGGCAAGTCCCGAAGCGATCGGGTGTGTATACACCACCTACACATACCAAAGGTGTTTGGACGGGTCAACCCGAAGTCACCTAGATCACTACACTGCCATACACCTGACGACGGGAGCTAGATAGGACTGTATAGCCCTGCAGCTCTCATCATTTACTCTCACTTACATTCTAAACACCTGCAATCACCAGCTCGCTGACGAAGACCGAAGTGCCTGTAATCACAAACGAATTAGAGTATCCGTCAAGGACATGTAGAGAAGAAAAACCGTACATCGATAACCACGCGCTTAGTAATTGGATTTCAAGAAAACAATCAATTAAGTGTTTTCCACCAGCTTATTCCGCAAGTATAAAAACCGCCTTTAATAAATACGCGTTTTGTGCGTATACACTTAGGTAACGTTCGCTTGCATCTACGTGAGATTTCGATCATTTACATAAAATAAATCACCACCATAAAATTACGTCCCAGAAGATAACGCGCAAATATATTAATTATACAACCAAACGTGTATAATCCGCCCAGCTTAAATTCGATGCGAAAGTAAACCTCTGAAGAGATTAATATTATCGAACGTAATAGATCGCGAAGGTAAATTGCTTCACGAAGCATACGCGCCTGTCCGTCTCCCAGTAATTACTAAAGTTGAAGCAGCAAGCAAGTAGGCCGGTGAACGCTGGTCATGCGTACGACCGTGAACTCGGGATATCAATTTTCACTAGTGACCTAGATCTGCGCAACCCCCGTTTTAAATAACCAGTAGTTTGTTTATTCATTCCTTTCTATTGTAGACAGGGCCGTATCCAGCATAAATAATTAATTAAACGCAACGTTATTAATCATTTAAACATTACGTTCCTCATTTAGTGTAACTAAAGAGTATTAATATTTGTTTATAGAAACGACTTCGACAAAACTAAGTCGCCTTCCCGAGTGAGTGGATGGAATAGGACATCCAATTTTTTATTATTAAATTCAAATTGTTTTCTCATTTTTTTCTCAATATTATGTTTATGATGGTTGTTCATAATGTTATTAGCTTAGTTTAAGTGTGAATAGGTTAGACTTGTATATAATAGAATAATATACTATTAAACCGTTTTACTATAATTATTTTATGTGGACAGTGTAGAGCTAAAGTTTAAATCTTCCGACGAACCACTCCCCTCTTTAGTTTCTAATCTAAAGACCGATTGCAGTTTAGCCGCGGCAAATATAAAAATTGTGAGAAAGGACCTTACAGGTTTACCAAGCCGTGGAAAGTTGATTCGTCGGTAAGTAACACAAATTTAAAGAAGTCATCTTTTTTCCCAAGTTTTTCAAGACTCTATGCACAGAAATCCAACCTCCGAGGAACGTCTCTTCCAGATAAATTCTGATGAAGTTGTATGTGATAAGGATGGTACTTATGTTTTTTCAAAATTATCCAAACACTTGCTTGACTAATTCCAGTTTGTCTAGCAATATCTCTTAAACTTATATTTGCATTATTCACCACTGAGCCTAAAACTAAGAAGTCATTACCCTCATTATTTACAACATACTTTGCTTTAGTCTGTTTCTTGTAGGACACACTACCAATTTCACAAAAAGTTTGTAGCAGTTCTTCAAAAGCTCTTTTATCTGGATATGGTCGATCGAAATACCTTTCTTCGTATACCTTTGACGTTAACAAACAATTTATAAAACATTCGCCAAGAATAAACGGCATATCCACTCTTTTTTTCTTGAGAATACTGTTTCATTTTTTTAGTCTTAGAGGATGATAGCACTATTGAAAATAAAGTAAGAATTTTGACAGTATTTGATCTAACACTATGGTTAAGTACAGCTGTGAACTAGATGAATCAAACAATATCTTTTTTTTTTAAATCGTTACCTACTAGAACGTAAACAAAGAAAATTCCATAGACATCTTAATAACTTTATTAATCGTTAATTTTAGGCATACGAATTACTCATAGTTTTTGATAGAAAATGAAAAGTTGTTGCACATAAATAAAAATTACACAGGGTGGTCCATTTAAGTTAAGTTGGTTTTTAATTAGAATCTTCTTCCTACACACGTTGTGCTAAATATCAAAATCATACACAGTGGAAATGGAAGCTTTAAAGGTCAGAATAAATCGATTTAAATTTGTGTTACTTAAAGTAAGAGGTTTGCGTGTTTTTAGTTCTTGATTAAATTGAATATTTTTCTTAAATTCACAATTTTCTCAAAATTGGTAAGCATAGGTATAGGGAACGTTGAATAAAGTTGACTTAATTTTTAATGAATAATCTAAAAATGACATAAAATACAGGGCGTTGTATTTAAAAAACCTAACTTTGATATATTACAATTTTCTGAACCACCCTACATAACGAAAATAATTTAAAAAATAGTCCTTATCAATTTACATGTCACCAAAAAATTAAGCTCATATCTCGTTCCGTTTAGGCACAAGAGACGGAGGTAATAGTCGTGAGTCACCCTGTATACTATTTTTTACATAATGCAACCTCAACTTAACAGACTTGCCTCCTGTGATTGTGTACACCACAAATCAGAGGTTGCCTCATGAAAATTGCTAGTGTAAAGTTAGCAACCACATTTCAACAGCCAAAGTGCATAAATATCCGACTAAATAGTGTCTTACATATTTTTATAAAGCATCACAATCAGGGATAGCAGGTATAATGTGGAATTTAAATAAAGCACTATAATGAACTTGTATCTTAACTATGAAAATGTAAACTTTCACCTTTAACACTCGTAATAAAATACTTATCTTTTTTGGGGTTTTTTAATGGTGTACTTTAAATTATACAATCTAAACGTTTCGATAACGCTTACAGTTATCTTCGTCAGTAGTAATGTTGATTAAAAATTGTTAAAAATGTTGTAAACAATTTTGTCAAATTTGAAAAATTAAAACATAAACATAAGCCTGCTATTAATATAATAGTTTGAGAAACATATAAAGCCAACTATAAAATTTTAGTAAAGAATAACTAGGTCATAAAAATTAAATATTGTTAAACTGCCTCAAAGATGACAAACCAATTATATGTTGAATTACCACACCACTATAATTTAACATAAGTGGTTAAAGTTAAATTAAAATTAAAAATTACAAAGAACGTTCTGCATTGTGCTTTTCATTGTTAATAACACTTCCAATTATTGATAAAGATGTCTCTTTGTTAGATTTAACTGGGTTATTTTATTTGATGTAATGTTTGGATTTGTGAATGCGTCTATCATTTTCAAATTGAAGTTTTTCACAACTTTACACTTACATCATAACTCGATTAAATTTTGTTAAATGTGTTTTTTTGGCTGACAAATTTCATTGTTAGCTTTCGTCGTAGAGAGTGTTCTGGTTTGTCATCTTTGAGGCAGTTTAACAATATTTAATTTTTATGACCTAGTTATTCTTTACTAAAATTGTATAGTTGGCTTTATACGTTTCTCAAACTGTTATATTAATAGCAGGCTTATGTTTATGTTTCAATTTTTCAAATTTGACAAAATTGTTTACAACATCTTTAACAATTTTTAACAAACATTACTACTGACGAAGATAACTGTAAGTGTTATCGAAACGTTTAGATTGTATAATTTAAAATACACCATTAAAAAACCCCAAAAAAGATAAGTATTTTATTTGTATCTTAACTAGTTAGTAAGCGTCTAAAACGGTTAATTTCTCCTTTAAAGTTATACAGGGTGGGCTAGACCTAGTGTTAAACATTTTTTTGGGTGATAGAAAAAAAATGTGACACTAGAGAAAACGCTATACGAATTCGAAAATAGTTTACAACACAGTCCCAGTGCTTTTAGAATATACAAGCCAACCACATCGAATTTTCTCGTCCTTATACATTTTCTTATAAAAAAAATTGGTACGTTACAATATCGATAGTGCATACCTATTCTTCTCTTTCAAATTTCAAAATCTAGAGAGGCCAAATTTTGATTTTTAAACAAGTTCAGCACCTGATCTGCACTATCGGAATCCGTCGTCCAAAAAGCTAGGTCTTGGAATAGCAAATCAACTGACGGTAACGTGACATTAATTTCTGTAGTTTCTGCTGGTGGTACTGTGTCAGTCTTTGAAGTCGAAGCGTTTATTTCCGTATTATCCAGCTGGTGGATGAGAAGGAGTATCAGCGGTAGGAATTGCTGCTTCTGTAACTAAACAAAATTGAAAGATTTCCTTCCGAATTCGAATTTAAGATGTAGCCTTAACGTGTTGAGACTCCGAACATAATAGTTATTTAGCAGGAAAAAAATTCTGCAGTTCTTGTACAATTTTTCGCCCTATGCAAAACCGAAAACTTTAACTCCAGAAGCGAGCGCCATTTTCAACTCGAACTTAAAATTAATATTTGGTTTGGGATAGTGAACGATTCTCTTGTGGGTCCTTTTGAACTCCCAGCTAAATTGAATGTCCTCGAGTATCTAAACTTCCTTCAGCACAACTTGTTTAACCTGCTGGACGAAGATCCTTTAAACGTTCGTCGTGAGGTGTGATTTCTTCAAGACGGCGCCCCTGCTCATTATCCTCTCGCGGTGCAAAATCACTTAAATAATTCATTCCTGCATCGTTGGATTGGAAGAGGAAGTGAATATAATTGACCTCCACAAAGTCGTGATTTAAATCCATTGGACGTTTTCTTCTGGGCGTACATAAAAATAAAAACCTTTGTATATTCTGCTGCTGTGATTAATACAAGAGCTGAACTATATAAAAAAATTGTCGCAGCTGCAAATGCAATTAGAAATCTGCAGTAAGAAGAAATTTTTGGAAAAAATATATTGGATTGAATGGCGGACATTTTGAGAATACAATTAATTCATAATTAAATACCTGTTCAATGTTTTATAGTTTTTAGTTGTTTGTAAATATACAAATGAAATATGTACATTCAACAGAGTTCACTTTAAGTACATTTTCCACTAAAGCGGAACCATTCAGCGATATACAATAAGAATTTGTACTTTTTAAAACTGTCAAATCCCACTATTACTGCTGCTTACAAATTTCTAAGTTTGTTCTAAGTCAAGCGAACAGAAAATCAGCATGTGCAACATGTTACGCATTTAACTGTTTGAAATTTTTATTCGTGTCATTTTGTTGTACTCCTAATAATAACGATTCTACAATATTTAAAATAAAAATCACTAAACTTTTTTTCGCTCATCAAAGTTTGATATGAAAAATAAAACTGTATTTATTATGGCAAGGGTGTAAAACTGCCAAAAACCATAATAACTAATTCATTTTTTCGATGGCCAACCGTAAATCATAAATAAAATCGTTATAACTTTGTTATTTTTAAAAATAAATACATCATGTCTGATATCGTTACAAAGCTTAAAAAATGCGCATCTGATAAAGGCGCTGCCTACTATATCTTCCATTAAAAAAAGGTTTATATCACAATTTTGGAATAACAAGAGATAGAACAAAAGTGGCGACGCCAGTTGATGAAAAAACACTACCATTTTTTCCTCTACATTTTTTTCCTCAAATCGATAACAGAGTTACTTAGAAATAAATAAAACGCAAAATTGTAGTTTTTTGAAATATCTAGTAAGCCTTGAACTTTTCCAACAACTGAAAGTGTCGTTAATTCAGGTTCATAAAGCTCTTTCAGCCAGGTTGCAGATGAGTTGGATATAAAGCTATTTAGCTTCTCTTCTAATACCACGCACGAACTCTAACCCTTAGACAAAGCGGTTTATCGGACCTTTGAACATCATTGGGACAAAGAAGTCGTCAGGTTTTGGGAAGCAAATCCAGACCGTCGCTTAAACAAGCCTCGCTTTGGCTAAATTATTTCTAAAGTTTGGCCCAATTGCATGACACCCTCGAGCGCAGGGTTATATCCACTTGATCCTACTGTAATTCCTGATTCAGCTTTCGCCTCCTGATTATCAACTGAACGGCGTGACGCTACGCAAATTGATCAGAATAACGCTAATTGAAAGAAGACCAAACGCCCTCAATAAACGAGATGACACTTCTAGAATGCCACAAATTCGGAAGAATATCATTAAACAAGTTGATTCTACATTTCAACCAACTCCAAATCTTCCAGAAATTTCAAACATTTATGCTGCGACTATTCCTGGCGTCCCCACTTCTGCACCTTCTACATCACATACTAGACCAACTACCCGAAGTCAAACACACTCGTCCAGATTAAATTTAAATTAGTTACCTTGTTTCATATTTTGTACTTGTTTAAAATAGTTACCTTATTTCAATTTCTGTAATTGTTAAATAAATTCTTGACAAAGGGAACAAAGGACGTTCCCGAAACGTTGAATTAATTTTTACGTTTATTTACACAAGTGTTAAAGAAAAATTGTCTTATTTAAACATGAATACTTGTGGAAATCTAAATAGAAACAATATATATATATATATATATATATATATATATATATATATATATATATATATATAATTATCTACGCAGAGCTGCGTTATTTGTGCCACGAAACATGTATTAGATACACTTTTATACACTGAGGTATCAGCGAGTAACATTTCAGCCTTATTAACATACTCATCTTTGTACATGACCACTGTCACATTACCTTTGTCTGCTCTCAAGATATACAGTTCAGAGTTGTTTTTTAAGAAGGTTCTACACTTATTAAACATGTAATGATCCTGATCACACTTTGCTTTATTCGATTGTAAGTAATTTGTTATGATATTGTTAGTACGGGCTCTGTATACATCTCTCTCGCCGTCTGGTACCAGTTCTAATATTAACTCAATCTCGGAAGGTAATATATATATATATATATATATATATATATATATATATATATATAATTATCTACGCAGAGCTGCGTTATTTGTGGCACTTGGTGCCACGAAACATGTATTGTTTCAAAAGACGATAAAGATGACTTTATCAGTGTACGTTGTGATTAAGTTTTGTTTTTTTTTGCGAAGAATTTGTTTTACGATATTTCTTGTGAGCTTTATTAAGCGAATGGTCTGGTAATAAAGCGCATTCGCTTGGAAGCATATTAAATGTTTCCCTTACATTTTAGACTGCGAATGTACTTTTAGTTTAATTTACGATAGTTCAAATAATACTGTATATCGACGCCTATACAAAGCGTAACTTCTACTAAATAATTAAAAAAACAACTTGCGGTGGTTTACACAAAACGGATCATAAAAGAAATAAATTTTTATAGTGAGTACAAAAATTTTATAGCTCAGCAAGCATTTTATCTTAAACAGTAATGAATCAAATATTTATCAAATTATTCATAAAGGCATAAATTTCAAGAGAAAAAAAAATTAATTAATGTCTACACCAAATGTAATGAAAACATATGTTTATCTAACGGTTCGTTTGGCTACTGTGTAATTACTTGTGCGCATCCCAATTACAGTGATGTTGCACACAACACCAAAAATGGCAGCCACAACAGATACAATTAAATGTTATTATTATAATTACAAACAAAATGAGGGAAGGAAAGTAATGGTAAAAGAACAGATAAGGAAGGTTACGTGATTGTGAAGTGAAGGATTACTTATTGATACAGCAACAAGGATATAGTGATAACAGGTATTAAATGTAGGTTAAGGTATTATTTTAACTGACTAATTGATTACTTTATCATTATTCAATTAACGTTCATGTAACAATAGAGAAAACAAAAGAAAAAGGAACGATCTAACCTTTCTATATGCAGGCAGTAGTTACGTTCAGTCGATGCTCTCGGATCACGAACATAGGCATAAGTTGTCACGGTCCTGTTTGATTTTAGTTGCGACTCAGAAGGTAAACCAAAATAGTACTTGTATGTAGATAATATGGAGATAATAGTTGAAGTTAAATCGTAGAATTCAAAAGTAGAAGGTACTTCGTTGAAGCCAAAAGAAGAAGGTAATTCGTGCAAGCTAAAAGTAGCAGGTAATTCATTGAAACACATAGATGTAACGGGCCAAATGAGAAGCTATCGAAGAGCTTTCCTTTGTTTACGAAAGCATCAATAATTCGTGTTTTGGTTAAACGTCTTCAAACGCTAAGAAAGAAAGTCAGTTATTACTAACAAAATCAGAGAAATTCATCTGTAACTTACTCGATCTTGCTGAAGAAATTTTTTCTAAAACCGCATGTAAGCGAGCAACAAAACTTGTAAATAATGATTAGAAAAAGCACCAATTGTTTTATTGCAAAATTATGCTTTTTGAAGATATATCCGATTAGTTATATCGTATAATTCTATCAAGCAATTTTCAAGAAGACATCAAAAATTTTCAGCTTGGAAAAATGGACGCCACAGGAAAGAAAGAAGACGTAACTTTTATGTTAAAGTTGTATTAAACACAATACATTGTTATCACCCTTTTTATCTAAATAAAACCAGAAATTCTAAAATGTGATTTCTCCACTAACGCCATCTAGAGAGGACTTCTAAAAGCTTGTAATATAATTCCCCTTAATTATCTATATTTTAGGATACGTCACTAGAGGGAGTAATAATACAGATTTTAAATGAAATATGTAAATGTGAATTTATAGCATTTGAATAACCAAAGGTACGAAAATTTATATTAGACTGATAGTAAAATTACTTGGAAATATGTGGTTCAAGTTATGAAAAAGGTTTGAGTAAATATGTACAACTTGTACAAAAAATTTATAGAAAAGTACCAAAGTAACTTAAGTATCCAAAACACAAATTATTTCGTTACAAAATTATAAAAATTGATAATTTTGTGATTCAAAAGTCATTTTTGCCAAATAAAAATTTTCTAAGTCATTTTTTTCAAATTCGATATACAACATAAGTGTAAAAATTTAATAGTTTATGAACAAATCGAAAAAAACTACTTTTTACTGCGGAGGTAGTAACTACATACTTATCAGTGCATTCTTACACGATAAAGTCGCTTATTTAGTATTTCTTGCACGTGATCAAATGTAAATTAATTTACAATAAATGTTCAAAATGATGCCCGTTAGACGCAAGACATTGTTGAACCCGTCTTATAACGGCTTCATTTGTAGCCCTTTGCATTTCTTGTGGAGAAAGAGAATTGAAGGCATTTTGCACTCTTGCAATGCAATCTTCTTTAGTCGTTAGTGGTGTAGCATAAACAATATTTTTAATTCGACCCCAAAGATAAAAATCAATTGGCGTAAGATCAGGTGACCTAGGTGGCCATGGAAAGGGACCATTATTGGGAAACCAACGATCTTCAAAAATTTCATAAAGTTTCATGAAAACAGCGTTGGTGTTGTGAAGGGGCGCACCGTCTTGTTGGTACCATAAATTTTCCCTTTCTAGGTTTAATCGGGGTTGAATTCGAGTGTTTAATATCTCAAGATAATTTTCTCCTAGAAATTAAATTTGTAATCATAAATCGCAACAATCAACTATTTTAAACCTCTCAAATTTTCGTTGAAAAAATACACCTCAAAGATTTCGTAATTCCGAATAGCACAAAATACGTTAAAATTCCAAATTTCCTGAAAATGGCATTCGTGAATTGGATTGCTATTTTCGTTATTCCAGTAATGCGAGTTTCGGAGATTAAATATGCCATTTTTCGTAAATTTAGATTCGTCCGTCCATATGATTTTGAGCAAAATTGTTTCACAAAATTCGATACGTTTCAAGAAATCCGTTTCTTTCAAATGTTGAACTAATTGTAAACAGTATGGTCTAAACTTATGTTTCTTAAGAATCCTTCTGATAGTTGTTGGTGTTAAGCCAATATCTGTTTTCGCGTCGTTTATGGAATTACAAGGATAGGCACGGAAATATCCTAAAGTTGTAACTTCATTCTGTTCGTTATCAATAGCAGTTTTTTTGCGAGGCACAGAGTGTTTAAATGTGCCAAACTGTTCCAAATTTTGAACCACACGTCTTATTGTATCTGCTGATGGTCGGGGGCGCTCAGGATAGCGTTCGATAAATGTTCTTACTGTTCGTTTTACAACTCTATGACATTCTCCGTGAATTAAAGTTAAATTCAGATAATCTGTATTAGAATATTCAAGTCGAGCCATTTCATCAAGAAAAACACAAACTGTCAACAATTTTATTAAATTATTGACTACAATGAAAAACAAAATAAATAAGTATCTTTATCGTGTAATGATTCGCTGATAAGTATGTATTACCTCCGCAGTAAAAAGTAGTTTTTTTCGATTTAGTCATAAAGTATTAAATTTTTACACTTATGTTGTATATCGAATTTGAAAAAATTACTTAGAAAATTTCTATTTGGCAAAATGACTTTTGAATCACAAAATTATCAATTTTATAATTTTTGTAGTAACTTTTCAAATATTTTTCTTTATTTCAATTCTCAATTATTTGGTTTCCATGGTGACCACGAACAAGGAATACTAGATTTAAGTATGTAGCTCATTTTTATCACAAATTTTAAAATTGGGACTTTTTTGATAATAAGTATGAAACTGTTACGTTTAGGCAAATAAAGTTTTAAACAAACTTACCTTAATTTTTGACGTTAAATCGATCTGAATAATAAAAAATAGGGGTTTCCATTTGATTTTTTTGAGTAACTTGCATTTTTTGATGGTCAAGTTTAGACATTCATAATTTTATTTTTATGAAAAATACAAATGTCATTTTTTGCAGACTGTTGCAATAAACTTTTTCCTACAACACCTCATAGTTTTATTCAAATTGTTTGACAGGAACAGTACAATTAACGAGTTATTGCTAAGACCGCATCTGTCAATTTTTTTAGCAAAATGTTTTTTTTAAAACGACTGAAACTTCGTATCTGGTTTATTTAAACGTACCTTAAAATTCGACATAAAATCCAAAAATGTATTAATATACGGGGTGTTCCATTTAAGATAAGTACCGACTTCCGGTATAACCGGAAGTGGTACGAATGTGAAAATATTTTAGATGAGTTAGCCCTAACATTATTACCCTGTCAACAAATTTTCAAAATTATAGTAAGTTTGGTTTAGCAGATCCTCATAGGATCAGCTCCCAAATGCGGACCCTGTATATATATATATATATATATATATATATATATATATATATATATATATATATATATATATATATATATATATATACAGGGTTAGTCACGCTCAACGGGACGGAACCTAGCGGTAAAACGGTAAATGATATCAAAAAATCGTTTGACACAAGTATGTAGGTCTATTTGGTCTACAAATTAAAATTAGTGTGGAATATACAGGGTTACTCAAAAAAAAGTTACATATGAAAGTTATGTTTTTTTAAATGGATCACCCTGTATTTTATTACTTTTTTGAATCCTACTTTAAAAATAATATGTATTTATTCAAGTAACCCTATATCTAAGTTTGATAGTTTTCGAGTTATTCAATTGTTTCTAAAAATGTAGAGTAATTGAAAAAAATTAATTACAACTTAACAGAAATTTTTTAATTAATTTGCTTTTAGATTTCGATTCTACACTTCTTGGACTGTCTATCAGAATAATTACAACAGTAAATTAATATACAGGGTGTTCCTAACTACAACTTTGATTTTCTCCAAGTATTTGGTGTTATTATTTTGTTATTTTAAATGGAACACCCTGTATTTTATTCCTTCATGAGAAGGGAAATTTAATACTCTTTTAAACTGATATAGGGTTCCCTATCCCAATTTTCAGTATTTTCCGAGATATTTCCATTAATTTACCAGTATGCATAAATATTGTTGGTTTTATAGCAAATTTTGACAAGATAGCCTTGGAGTACAAAAGAAAATAAATTAAAAATTTATAATTTAAAAATTTACATATTAAAGAATTTTTTTTTTTTAAATGAATCACCCTGAACTTTGTTACATTTTTTAATTGTCCTTAAAAAACTAACGTATTTATTTAGGTCACCGTATACTTAAATTTGATACTTTCCGAATTATTCAATTTTTTCTAAAACTGTAGTGTAAGAAAAAAAGTTAATTGCAACTTAATACAGACTTTTTGATTAATTCGCTCCTTGGACTTTCAAATAAAATAAGTAAAATTGTATGTTCCAAACTTTAACTTTGATGTGCATCAAGTTTTTAGTGTTATTATCTAATGGAACACCCTGTATTTTATCTCTGCATGAAAACGAAAATTTAATATTATTTTCCCTATCCGAATTTTCTTTATTTCCGAATTATTTGCATTATTTTATCAGTATGCGTAAATGTTGAAGATTTTATGATAAACTCTAAGTAGGCTTTGAGAAAATTAACAAATAAAACATTTTCTTATGTCAGATAGTAAAAACTTATTTAGTGTTGATTTCACTATTTAACATAATTAATGCAATGAAAGAATACCCAATTGAAGATCGAGTAAATATGATTTTTATATTAGATGAATGTTTTCAAAATTGCTTATTAGCATCACGTGTTTATGCTGAAAGATATCCTCAAAAGACCATCCTCAAAGAAGTGTTCGAGAGACTTTTAAACCGATTTATTGAAACTGGCAGTGTTGAATATAAAACACGAGAAATAGCAAAGCCCGTAACGGAAAATGAAGATTTGCAACTAGCAGTTTTGCAATCTGTAATTGAAAATCACAATAACACTTCGACAATTATTTCTCGAGAACTGGATATAAGGCAATCCAGCGTAAGTAGAATAATAAGAAAACATAACTATCATTCGTATCATATACAAATGCATCAGCATTTGTATGGAGTGGATTTTCAACGTAGACTGGAATTTTGTCTATGGTTTCTCGTCCGTACGGCAGAAGATCAATATTTTTATGATAATTTGTTATTCACTGACGAAGCTACATTTCACAATAATGGACTGGTTAATAGGCATAATTTTCACTATTACGCCACTGAGAATCCTCATCAATTTAGAACAATAGATCGACAAAATCGTTGGTTCTTAAACGTATACGGGGGACTAATAGGAGAACATGTAGTAGGGCCATATTTTTTTAATGGCCATTTGAATGGAGGAGAATTTTTAAGATTTTTGGAAAACGAATCTTGGACTCTCCTAGAAGATATTCCTTTAGATGTGAGGCAAAAAATGTGGCTACAATTAGATGGTGCGCCAGCACATTTTCAAGGAATGTGAGGAATATTTAGACCGGACATTTGAAGATAAGTGGGTAGGTCGAGGAGGTCCTACCAATTGGCCTGTTAGGTACCCCGACTTACCAACAATGGACTTTTTTTCTGGGGATACATCAAAACCCTTGTGTACCACACTGCTCCAACTACCTCTGAAAACATGAAAATACGCATTAGAGAAGCATTCGTGACAATTACACCCCAAATGCTAAATAATGTGAAACGCTCATTTGAAAAGAGGATAATGCTGTGTATTCAACAAAATGGATATCACATTGAACATTTATTATAAAATGAGTTTAGTAGAGTGATTTTTAATGTTGTAAGTATGTTAATTGTTATTCGTTTTATTGTTTAATTTGTAAAATTATATTTTCAATTTATTTGTTTTATATTTCAAGGCCATCTTGCCAGTATTTAGTATAAAACCATCAATATTTAGGCATACTGGTAA
Organism: Vesta saturnalis; assembly: GCA_036346205.1. Classification (NCBI taxonomy): domain Eukaryota; kingdom Metazoa; phylum Arthropoda; class Insecta; order Coleoptera; family Lampyridae; genus Vesta; species Vesta saturnalis. The sequence continues at coordinate 17,421 of JARFJB010001307.1, forward strand.
AATAATGGAAATATCTCGGAAAATACTGAAAATTGGGATAGGGAACCCAATATCAGTTTAAAAGAGTATTAAATTTCCTTCTCATGAAGGAATAAAATACAGGGTGTTCCATTTAAAATAACAAAGTAATAGCACCAAATACTTGGCGAAAATCAAAGTTGAAGTTAGGAACACCCTGCATATTATTTTACTATTGTAATTATTCTGATAGACAGTCCAAGAAGTGTAGCATCGAAATCTAAAAGCAAAATAATTAAAAAATTTCTGTTAAGTTGTAATTAATTTTTTTCAATTACTCTACATTTTAGGAAACAATTGAATAACTCGAAAACTATCAAACTTAGATATAGGGTTACTTGAATAAATACATATTATTTTTTAAAGTAGGATTCAAAAAAGTAATAAAATACAGGGTGATCCATTTAAAAAAACATAACTTTCATATGTAACTTTTTTTTGAGTAACCCTGTATATTCCACACTAATTTTAATTTGTAGACCAAATAGACCTACATATTTGTGTCAAACGATTTTTTGATATCGTTTACCGTTTTACCGCTAGGTTCCGTCCCGTTGAGCGTGACTAACCCTGTATATATATATATATTTTCCACACACATCAAGATGGAATCCAGTCCACCAACATTGTTAGTTGGCGTCCACCGGTATACACCGAGTTATACAGTGTTTACGTTTATAGTGCAAGGTAGCTTCCGAGCCATATATACGTTTAGTTGGCGTCCAGTGAATACTTTTGTTCCTTACAGGACAGGTGAACGCTGTATTTTTAGTTAATGGTATCAGTGGACGTCCCTGCTGTGTTGCCACATATTTATCTAATTTTAGAACAAATAACCTTTAGTTATGGTATTACCCATAATGTTACTTTTGATTCTATGCATTTACTATTGTATTAAAGGCGTTTATAACATGAAATTTGTAATATGTCCCTATTACGTTTTTTATTAAATGATTATTTACGCGCCTTCTGGTTTGGTAACCCAACGCGGTTTTATTTTGCCTCGGCTTTGCTCAATCATGTTTATAATTTATTTTATAAACGGGGTGTGGTTCGTATTAATTACTGGATAGGCTTAACACTGTCACCTTAAATAAATCTCTTAACGTATATTAAATAAAGTTAACAATATAATAAAAACTGGAATTAACATCAACTCAAAATGTATTGGGGCTGCTTGGTCCTGGCGGCTCCTCACTCTCGTTCTCCTTGTGGGCGGCTAGCTACTGTGTGCGTAGTCGCTTCTGTGAACAGAGATATTATTTTAATCTACTCCTTACCTAATACGTAAAATTTATGTTACGGTCCTGTATTTACAGAAGCGGGAGTGGCAGTCTCGATACCGTTTTTGGTCGGAGGCGCCAGCGCAATGAACTCGAATCGTTTCGGGGACTGAGAAAATCAATATCGTGCTTATCCTTCAGTAACTCTGGAGCGCTGAAGCGAGTATGTCGTACTCCAAGGAAATAATACACGCGAAATGCGCGTATGCAAATGCGAGATCTCGGGACTGTCTTTCTTTAATTATAACCGGTTTGATTAGGCAATTAGATTATTTATCTAACGGAATTAATTACGGATTTCGATACTAAGTCTAATTATCTACAATCAATCAAAGGAACAAAATACTTGATATTAAAACTACTCTAAAACGACTTTAATAGGTTTAAGGTAAATATTGGATAATTTACGTACTATCTAATTTATTTACAAACGATATCACACTAGGTGTTTGCGATGGTTATATTGACTACAAATTTATACAACAGGTTTCTGTACTCTCCTGCGATTAAAGACACCGTGTATGGTTATTGTGTTGGTCTGTATGTATGAGTTTCGAGCGGGATCTCAGTAATACTCAGAAGACGTAGGCGACGGCCTGTGTTAACTGAATAGACTAAGAGAAAGGTCGCAGGTCTTTACAGCCCTGTAACAACCCTTCACCCTCAAGTATTTGCGAGTGACGTCGGGATCTACCCTGCGTGGCACTCTAGGTGTTAGTGTACTTTGTATTTGCGAGTGACGTCGGGATCTACCCTGCGTGGCACTCTAGGTGTTAGTGTACTTGGTATAACTAACTCCTGGAGACTCAGCCCGGCGTTATTTACGTTCTGTAGTGTTTGATTGTAAATTGTCAGATTCTATAACTTTACAACTTACGCGTCTATCAATGGCAGTACAGGATTAAACTTTAGGTTGCCCGGTGCGAGGTGGTGCGAGTTATCATACGATCGCGATGGACTCTTCGACGGTGAATAACAGGTCGGTGCTTACACGAAGCAAACGGTACGGTGGCGGCTGCTGGATATCGGCTTGACTTGAATCTACTTCGATTCTTCTCCTTTTTTCACGCGCGTCGCGGGTTTATAAAGGTGCATTTGTGGGCGGCTTCGCGGATACCGTGCGGGGGATGCCGTTCTGCGATTGGTTGTAATCGTTCTGACGTGCAAAAACTTACGGGTTTTTAGAAATACACGTCAGCGGTGATTAATAAATTATTCGTTGTGCAATATCGCGTAAACTTTTGAAATTTTAGATATAGGATGGTCCGCAAATAATTTATGCTAAAAAGCATACGTAAAGGACGCTGGTTCTTTACAAATTAATGATCTTTTTTAGGATGCTTCTTTCTAAAATCAAATATGAATGTAAATTCTAGAAAAATGTTACTGATTGATAAATAGCTATTAAAATGTATTAATGTCCAGCTATATTTATAATGTTAACTGATAAATACATTACACGAATGTTTGTGCACAATAAGAAAGTCGATGTGAAGTTTTCAACGAATTTACATGTGGAATATCAAGACATTTTCAAATTTTTATCTTTACTGTGGGTGGATGTTTTGCACGTTGCACTGTAAACATTTTAGTTTTTGTCATTGCATAGCTTAACTTTCAATATTATCAGAGACTAGATCCAATTTATTATCATATCATTTTCAGTATCAGTGCCCTTATTGTGCAATTCTTAATCAAATACCTAATGATGAGAAGCAAAATAGTATTTAAATTAAAGCCAATGCTACAATATATAACGTACCTGCGCCAAATAAGGCCCATTTAAGAAAAAAATGCTTTACCAAAAAAAAGCCAAAAAACAACCAACAAAAACCAGTATTATTTGAACTATCGTAAATTAAACTAAAAGTACATTCGCAGTCTAAAATGTAAGGGAAACATTTAATATGCTTCCAAGCGAATGCGCTTTATTACCAGACCATTCGCTTAATAAAGCTCACAAGAAATATCGTAAAACAAATTCTTCGCAAAAAAAAACAAAACTTAATCACAACGTACACTGATAAAGTCATCTTTATCGTCTTTTGCGAAACCAATACATGTTTCGTGGCACCAAGTGCCACAAATAACGCAGCTCTGCGTAGATAATTATATATATATATATATATATATATATATATATATATATATATATATATATATATATATATATATTACCTTCCGATATTGAGTTAATATTAGAAGTGGTACCAGACGGCGAGAGAGATGTATACAGAGCCCGTACTAACAATATCATAACAAATTACTTACAATCGAATAAAGCAAAGTGTGATCAGGATCATTACATGTTTAATAAGTGTAGAACCTTCTTAAAAAACAACTCTGAACTGTATATCTTGAGAGCAGACAAAGGTAATGTGACAGTGGTCATGTACAAAGATGAGTATGTTAATAAGGCTGAAATGTTACTCGCTGATACCTCAGTGTATAAAAGTGTATCTAAAGATCCCACGTTTACACTACAAAAAAAGTGTAACGATTGGGTAAAAAACTAAAGTACAACGAGAGTATCGATAACATGACAGCAAAAAAACTTACCATCAACAATAGTATCAGTCCTAAATTTTATGGACTACCTAAAGTACACAAAGACCAAGTACCGCTCAGACGTATTGTCTCCTCGATAGGATCTCCGATGTTTAATCTTGCTACATTTGCTGCCGGCATTCTAACAAATGGCTTTAACAATCATAACAATTACAATACCAAAGATTCCTTTACATTTGCTAAAGACTTCAACAATTTTCAAATACCAGTAGGCTATGTATTGATCTCACTTGATGTTATATCACTTTTCACTAATATACCGTTACAATTAGTTTTGGATTTATTGGATTCTAATTGGAATTTAATAGCTCCACACTGCAATATAAGTAAAGAATTATTTATTGCCTTAATACAATTTATATTTAGTAACAGTTATTTTGTTTTCAACGACCAGTACTTTCTACAAATTTTTGGTACCCCCATGAGTCCTATTATTGCGACGATAGTGATGGATGAACTTTTAAACTGTAGTATACCACTGTTATCATTTGAACTTCCTTTTCTGAAGAAATTTCTGGACGACATAATATGTGCCGTACCAGATAACAAAATTGATGAAATCAAAAATACTTTCAACCAATTCAACAATCATATCCAATTTACAGTAGAAACCGAAACTAATGGAGGTGTTCCCTTCTTGGACACCAGAACAGCTAACAATACATATTTCACATAGATTGGTATCAAAAATCAACGGCATCAGGTAGTTATATAAACTGCTTTTCGTACCACCCATTACAACAGAAAATTAACATAATTACAGGAATAAAAATAGAATTACAAAAATTTCACATCCAACCTTCCGTCAAAAAAATTTAAACAAACTTAAAGAAATTTTGATCAAAAATAACTATCCAGCAACGTTCATTAATAAACTAATATTTAATACAAGTACTCCTCTAGCAGCTGTCAATAGTCCTAGTGTCCTGGAAGAGAACAACACCAGATATTAATATATTAATAAGAGTGGGGGAAGCTATTGAATGTGTAATCATTTAAATCGCTGTTATTTTTAAACGACTTATCCGATTGTAGTAAACCTAGGCTTGTTTAGAAGAAAAAGGTAAGTACTTTTAACTGTCGCATCCATTGGTACGCGATAGCTCATAATAAAATTGTTAGAGGGCGCAATTTGTAATAATACCAGTGTTTTTGATTTTATTCAGAAAAATTAAATCATACGGTATAATTATGACATCATAAGCGGAAAGTAGCTTGAATTTCTAACAAAAAACGTAAATAACGCAATTTGATATCTTTATTTGTTCCAGAGTTATGGCGAAAAGAAGACTTTTTAACCGTTTAATTTAATAATTGATTGTTGCTATGGTTTCTTAAGGTGTATAGGTTGGATTAGTAATGAGGAATCTGCATTTATCATAGTCTGTGCCTCCCTTCACACTCTATCTAGGCTTAGGACTAGTCCAAACTAAGCAAATTGCAAAATTTGGAGCGTGTTTAGAGGCCAACGGGCCATAACAACGATATCAAAGTAATGATTGATTTTGTTTAAGAAACTTTTAATAGAATGGTAAAAATCATGAACAACTGTTAAAAACAGTGAAAAGCTATAAATGTTCAAATTGACGGCCGTTTTGTAAAATACAACTATTAATCTTCTTCTTGTACTGGAAACAGCTGTTTCGATTTCGTCTCGTGGAATCGAATTTATTGCAATTTCAATTCGGTGAATCATGTCCTCTCGGGTGGTTGGTCTCGTTTCGTAAACAATATCTTTTTATTCCCCACAAGTAGAAATCTAATACAGTTAAATCCGGGGATCTAGGTGGCCACGAAACAAACTACCCTTCCCATCCAGCGACTTGGGTATCTAACATTTAAGAAATCACGGACTCTTCGGGAATAGTGTGAAGGACATCCATCATGCTGATACCACAGGGATGCTCTCACGTCAAGGGAATGTCTTCTAAAAGATTGGGCAAGTCATTTTGTAAAAGTTTAAATAAGATTCACCATTTAGGTGTCCATGAAAACAAATGGTCCGATAATTCTGTCACCTAAAACACCACACCACAAATTTACACTCCATCTGTTTTGGTGATCCACTTCGCGCATCCAGTGAGGATTTGTTTGCGACCAATAATGCATATTGTGCAAATTAACTCTGCCGCAGCTAGTAAAAGTAGCCTCATCGGTCCATAAAACTTTGGAAAGGAATCGAAGATTTTCACTACACATGTCTCTCAGCCAATAGCAATAGTCGAGCCGCCTGTCAAAATCAGTGTCTGATAAAGCCTGGTGTAAAACTAGATGATAAGGATGCAGCTTAAAATCTTAAAATTCTGAACACAGAAGCAACACTTACACCTAGTTCTGTGGAAATCTCCTGATGCTTACGTGAGGCTCCGATTCTACGTACGCAAGAACATTAATACTATTGTCTTCATTTCTTATGCGGCGTCTTCTGACAGGAAGTGGAATACGTCGTACATTTCCTGTTTGTCTTAAACGTGTTGCCATTCGCCGAAACACTTTTCTAGTGTAGTGCCTTCGATCAGGATATCTGATAGCGTATTGTCGTTCCGCAATAGCTGCATTTTGAAAACATTCATAATACACGGCAAGCATGTCGTAAGCCTCGGCATTGGTATACGACATTTTTGAAGGATAGCACTAATTTCTGATAAGGTACAATGAAACCCAAAACTAATGAAGGAAAAAATTTTTACAACACAACATCAATCAAAATTAAGTAAGTTGACAACTTTTTCAATTTATTTACCTCCATGGAAACGAGCCGACTTTGTTCCGCAGCAAATTAGATTATAATTTTAAAACACACCACATTAGAATTATGCCTTAGAAATTTTATATGATGTTATAAACGTACAGAAGAAGAATTAATAGTTGTTTTTTACAAAACGGCCGTCAATTTGAACATTTATAGATTTTCACTAGTTTTTTAACAGTTGTTCATGATTTTGTACCATTCTATTGAAAAGTTTCTTAAACAAAAATCAATCATTACTTTGATATCGTTGTTATGGCCCGTTGGCCTCTAAACACGCTCCAAATTTTGCAATTTGCTTAGTTTGGACTAGTCCTAAGCCTAGATAGGTGTGAAGGAGGCACAGACTATGATAAATGCAGATTCCTCATTACTAATCCAACCTATACACCTTAAGAAACCATAGCAACAATCAATTATTAAATTAAACGGTTAAAAGTCTTCTTTTCGCCATAACTCTGGAACAAATAAAGATATCAAATTGCGTTATTTACGTTTTTGTTACAAATTTAAGCTACTTTCCGCTTATGATGTCATAATTATACCGTATGATTTAATTTTTCTGAATAAAATCAAAAACACTGGTATTATTACAAATTGCGCCCTCTAACAATTTTATTATGAGCTATCGCGTACCAATGGATGCGACAGTTAAAAGTACTTACCTTTTCTTCTAAACAAGCCTAGGTTTACTACAATCGGATAAGTCGTTTAAAAATAACAGCGATTTAAATGATTACACATTCAATAGCTTCCCCCACTCTTATTAAGGTCGGTACGCCAATGAGCCTTAGACCAAAATGATGCAGAATTGTCTAAGCTTTCTAACGATGTTACCAAAGGTATGCCTTAATGTGGGAATTTTCGGAGAAATTTATAATTTTATTTTTAATTTTCAATTGCGCCCTTGCGATGAATTACGGAACTTAATAATAATTTCGAGGATTTTCTCGTGGCGACTTTTATAATGAATTTTTTTTCTCCACTTTTTATGTCCACTAGTTTCTGAAATATGGCCGGTGGCCAGCCTTAATGAAACACCCTGTATATATATATATATATATATATATATATATATATATATATATATATATATATACACGATTTGTTCTGATATTAATTTACCTTGATGTCCCTGTGTGTGTGTGTGTGTGTGTGTGTGCGTGTGTGCGTGCGTGCGTGCGTGCGTGCGCGCGCGTGCGTTTGCGTGCGTGCGTGCGTGCGTTGCTTGTGTGTGTGTGTGTGTGTGTGTGTGTGTGTGCGTGTGCGTGTGCGTGTGCGTGTGCTGTGCGTGTGCGTGTGTTGTGTGCGTGTCGTGTGCTTTGTGCGTGTGCGTTGTCGTGTGCGTGTCGTGTGCTGTGCGTGTGCTGTGCGTGTGCGTGTGCGTGTGCTGTCTTGCGTGTCGTGCTTTGTTTTTTCGCGTTGCGCGTGAGCTTTGCTGCGTGCGTGCTCGTGCGTTGCGTGTGCGTGCGTGTGCGTGTTGTGCGTGCGTGCGTGCGTGCGTTATGCGTTTTTCATGCGTGGTTGCGTTGGGTCGTGTTTGCGTGCGTTGCGTGCGCGCGTGCGTCGCGTGCGTGCGTGCGTGCGTGCGTGCGTGCGTGCATACACGATAACTCCAGAACGAAAACACGTGCGTACTTAGAATTTTGTATTTAAGTTCGTTTTCAGTTCCCCTGGAGCTGATTAGATTTTGGAAGAAATTCAGCTGCGGGGGCTTATTAGGAGCTGTTTTTTTATTTTTATCAAGCATTTCTGAAATAGCAATATATTTCAAAGATATAAAAATACCAATATATAGACCCTAATTATATAGATCAATTATGTTCTATGTAATTTTTTGATATGAGGCGTAATTTAGCGGCAAAAAAATCCCTAAAGTAGAGTTTAAGTGTTTTTTTCAATATCTGAATAATTATTAATTTTATAAGAAAATATGTAGACATATTTTTTAAAGAAAATTTAGTTTTAGATAACATTTCTTTACAAAATTTCTTAATATAAAGCCAAATAGGTGTATAACTTAAATAAATATGATTGAAAATGCTTAAACTGTATTATTGATATTTTTGTAGAAGCAGGCGGCTTTGGAATTTTTGTTGTTAATATTTAAAGGTCTATTAACCTCTATCTGACATGAACTTTTAAACGTCTGTTTGACGTAGATTACTGTTTTCATGTTTAAAAGGTTTCCCACTTTCGTAATTAACTTATGTTTTATTATACCTGAATCATAAGCTTCATTTTGAACACTCAAATGCGTGCGAAATCGGGCATTTAAAACACTTGTGCTTTAAAGTTGCCTAGGTAACAACGAATTCACCTCAAAATTTTTAACAATCATAAATACTCGTACAGAAATACAACTAATCTTGACTTATTTAAATCAATATGAAAGCTACAATTGCTGTTGCTTGAAATTTTAATCTCGCATGAAATATCCTCGTCTTCAATTTTGTAATTCACCAAACAAACTTCACGAATTTTTAATAAACATAAATATAAACAATACAACAATTGCTAACCGTTTCTACCGTAACGGATTATTTGGAAAAACTGATTTCAATTTACTTGTTTTAATAATTGTTATTAAAATTATTTCATTTCTGTTAATTTCTAGTTTGTAGGTAGGAAGGTAGTGTAATGTTCCACACGAGATATTTATATTTTACATTAAATGATTTGTCAATGATGAGATAGTTAAGGTGATGCTTTTGTATATGTTGTATAATAAATTAAATATATTTTTAAAACTTTAATAAGTATTTTATTTTTTTTTTTTTTAATTATTAATTATAATTACACAAAAAAAAGCAGTTCAGGGGAAAGAAATTAATAGGTGAGGTGAGCTTTGTAGGATATTAAAGAGGTAATTAAGAAAAAATCGAGGATAATTTAAAAGTGCTAAAAGTGATCAGTCAGAAGAGGGTATACCTACGCAATAAAGTGATATCTATAAGTAAAAGGTGTATAAAATGCACATGTTCAATTTAGATTTAATTTGGTTGTTTGCAAGGCAAAATGCATTCATATTTTTTATTTAAAAATCAAATAAGAGTATCATAGATAATTTTTCTGGTTGGTCTGAGACCACTTCTTACAGATTACTGTGCTAGTAAGAACATGCCCGCCATATTCACCAATTTTGTTGTGTTTGTTACAGGCAGAACCTCCCGACGTGTTGTGGAAATATTCCCGATAGAAAACCTTCACTTAGATCAATTAAATCAATCACTCGAAGTATAAATATGGGTAAAATTGGAAAACATTCAGAGGGGGATTCAAGCTGTCCATCTAAAATTTCGGGATTGGACCATCTTCGACTTGCCGCACTAAATAAGGTAACACTTTTATTTTTAGGAATAAGATAGTTAAATAGTTCGTTTTCAAGTGTACAAAAAAAAGCTTCCGTGAGCAAATTGATGATGCTAATGTATTTTGAATAGATGTTTCGATGGTGTCATCTTGGTAAACTGTGCAATTAGGAAATATGCACTAAAAACGAAATGACCGCCGTTACCTACAATTTCTGTCGGTTTTCCTCTTGTATCTTCATAAATATTAATATTTTGATAAAATTGTGTAGAATAATAAATTCATTATAAAATTTTCCAACAGAAAGTCGTCAGTGGTTTTTTTCGCATGTGATTAATATTTCTATCGCAACCTTTTCTTTCTATTGACTCGTTACATTTTATATTACCTAATAAAAGAAACAAAATAAAATCTAATGTGTACTTATCCATCAAAGACATCTATAATTAATAAATGCTCTATTGCAATAAAAAAAATTAATAAGGATTTCTTAGGGAATGTAGACCAAGGTGGTGGTAGGAGTAATGACCTGTAGAATACATTTGTGCCAAAGCAGATGCAATCAACTTTTGGCCTCCAATGAAACGATTCAAAATCTTACAGAACAATAACAAAGAAAGTTAAATTTGCACTTATCTGGGATAATAGTCGACAATTTTGTATGAAAGCGTGTTTTTTAAAAACCGGATGAGTTTATTTTCATATTTTTTATGAAAGAGCTCGACACCCACAACAGTAAGAACAGTTACCCAACACCGAGAAGACGGAAACGGGAAGGTAGCTGCAGTGTACAACACCAGATATAAACAGGAGGCCTGACAGAAGGACATTAGTACTATTCAAGTAACACGGGCTGAGTCAGGCAGTTCAAGAGAACCTGAAGATAGCAAGTGGGACTTTACGAACGTTGCTTTTATATTGACAGAAAACAGAGACAACAGCAGCACTGCTAGACAACACCCGGAGAAGCAGCGGTATTGCATATTACACTTGCGGAAACCTAAAATTAACTATATATATATATATATATATATATATATATATATATATATATATATATATATAGTGCATGTGCATGTATTTTTACCTTCCAAACTACTACATATACATATGTAGGTAAAGAAGGTTATGCATTTCGTCGAGATTAAAATCACCGTTGTCTAACTGTTTCGGTGCAATTCACCCTTATTAATTAGTAAGAATAGAAGATATTTTGACAAATAATCAATTTTGCGCGTGTGTGTGCACGTGTGCGTGTATTCGTGCTTGTGTGCGAGTGCATGTACTAGCGTGCATGCTGATGTACTTGCATCCGTGCGTAGGCGTGTGCGTGCGTGTGTGGATATATCTTAGTATCCACGATAACTCCAAAACGATACTTAAAATATCCCATTTGAGCTGGTTTTTATTTCTCCTGGTGCTGATTAGATTTCGGAAGGATTCCAACTGCAGTTAGGGTGCAATTTTTGGTTTTTATCAAATATTTTTGAAACGGTTACATATTTCAAATATAAACATACTAATATATAGACTCTAAAATTGTAAATTTATAGCGTTCTATGCAATTTTTTGATACGACGGGTCGTTCGATTTGTTCAATATTTGACTAACGATCAACTTTATTGGAAAAGGGTGTAAACATATTATTTAAAGGTAATTTAATTTTACGTATCTTTTCTGCACATGAAACCAAATAAGCCTTAAGTATTAATGAAATTAAATGATATTCAAAAGGTTTAAAATGTATTATCGACATTTTTATAGAAGCGGGTGGCTTTGGTATTTTCCTGTCAAAGGATTCAACGTCTATTGGACATTTCAATCATTTATTGTTGTCTTTACAACAAAATAAATAGAAAAGAATATAAATAAAGTTGTAGAATGTAAGTCTTGAAAGTTTAATTAATAATAATTACTGTGTTTACGATATTTTTTTTTCAAATGTAGTGAAGTCTGACACTGTCTAACATAGAGCATTATTCGTGTTTTTATGACGTTCCTACTTTCATTATGAACCTATTACAAAAGAGGTTGCATAATTATTCTAAAAATGTATTATTTAATTTCCACTTTGTGGATTGCTGCATTTGAGGTTTTCATTGGTTTTGTTATAATTATTAACTGTAGTTGTTTGGTGTTTATGTTTTCGTAATTTAATTGTATTCTTTCAGGAAGCAGCATTTACGATGGTAGAACGTCAGGCTTTAGGTATTATTGGGTTTTATCCACCATCAGTAAAAACACAAGACCAACAAGTACAGCAATGTAAAAAAATTTTAGAAATTCTTGTGGACGATATCAACAAATACATTTACTTAATGGGATTACTAGTAATAATACTACCTACATAACCGTAAAATAACCCACATCTCCTTTAATATTTTATTTTATTAGGATAGAAATGAAAAGTTATTTTTTAAACTGCTCACTGAAAATACTGAAGAAATAATACCGTACGTTTACACACCAATAGTAGGATTAGCATGTGAACACTTTGGATTAGTATTTCGGCGACCACGTGGCCTTTTTATCACAATACATGACAAAGGACATATTTATGACGTTCTGAAAAACTGGTAAGATTGTAGATAATGTTACCTGATTTGTATTAAAATACGCGATCTAAAATATAAGTATTTGCAGTTTTAAATTGAAAGGTTATATTATAATTTTGTATGTTGAATTAAATAAACAAAAAGTTGAGGACAAAGACCAGTCAAATAATGATCAAGATAAAAATATTCAAAACACTATAATAAGCAATCCAGGTGGCACTTTATTGCAGACTATTTTTTTGAAATTAATTAGCAAAAATGGTACCAAAATTGTAAAAGCTACCCTAGATTCGGAATCTCAAAGATCTTATATTTTATCCGGCCTCGTTAAAAAATTGAATTTCAATAAAGTTAATGATCAAACCATAGTACAGGGTATACAGGGTGTCCAGATCTACAAACGCACAGTACAGCTTCCTTTTTATACTTAAACACTTTTCGATCTCTTGCTGGGGGGCAAGCATCTAATCAACACATCCTTTTCCTAGCATGAAGCTACCCTGCACATTCCAAGTCTTAGTTTGTGTTTCTCGTACGTTATCAATCAGTATTCTTCCAAATACTTCACCAGGTACATTGAGCAAACTCATCCATCTGTAATTCTTGCAATCACTCCTGTTCCCCTTACCCTTATACAGTGGTACAATGATCGCGCTCTTCCAATCAGTCGGCACTTTTCCACGCTTAAGGCATACATTGAAAAATTCACACAATTTTCGTATAAGCTCTGCATCTGCATACTTCATAGCACTTCATCAATGCTCTATCTACTCCTGCTCCTTTGCCGTTTTTCAACCTTCCTACCGTTTTCTCTGCCTCATTTATCCAAATATCCTTCTCAGTTTCATTCACCATTCCTTCTACATTCTCCTTATTTAACCCTTCAGTCTTATTTTCCTCACTACTTTCGGAAATATTGTTACCAACATTTGCTCACTTTACAATCGTCCCAAACTATTTCATTGCTCCTATTCATCACTACTCCAGCGTTCTGTTTTGGGCAACGTTTTGTATTCTTGGCCCATTTCCAGAAGAGTTTTTTTTGTTTACCTCAAAATCATTGTGCATTTTCTCCTTCCACAGCCATCACTTCCTCTTATTTCACTTATTCTTACTGTCTCCTTCTTTGTTTCTTAATCTGTACACCTCATACAGTTGCCTTTTCTCAGTCTCATTTTTTGCAGCAATCTTTTTTTCTTACATGCTGCCTTTTTTACCGATTCATTCCACGAAGCACATTTTTCCTGCCTACCTACAGTCGCTCTTCCACATATCTACTCGGTACAATTGACAACACAGTTTTTCAAGGTTATCCATGCACTTCCAACGTCAGTGTCTGTTATTTGTTCGTTCCACGCCGTTTCATTCACATTCATCTCTTTATTTACAGCATCTGCGTATTTCATTCTCGCACCATTGTCTACTAGTTTGTGTACCATAATTCTGGACGTTCGTACTACGCTTGCTTTCCTTCTCCAGGCCCACTTTTGCCCTAAACACACTCTTGATACAACCCAAAGATGACCCGATCCACACTCCGGTCCGCGCATTACTTTTGTGTATCTCAGTCGTTTATCATACACTATCAAGTCAATCATACTTTTAGATTCGCCTCTTTGCCATGTATACATATGCAAATTTTTATGTTTAAACCACGTATTAGATACAAACAGGCTTCCCTCCACACAGATGTTCACCAAGCGTTTTTCATTCTCATGGACTCTTTGGTCTCAGAACTTTCCTAGAACACGTTCAGTATGTTCTGTCTGTACACCCACCCATTCATTCATATCTCCCAATACTTCCACTTTTTCATTTGGCTTATCTACGTTCAACACATTTTCTACATCATTCCAGAAGTTCTCACACTCTTGGTCTCTTTCTCCATTCACCGATGCATAGCATGCAATAAAACAAATTTTTCGAAACTCCACTTTCATTCTCACTTACATTACCCGGGGGATATCAGTTCGTAGTATTTAACATATCTTTTCGCTCTTTCACTTACGATCACTCCAACTCCTTTTGCGCCATGTACTTCAGTCAAAAACTCCTGACCATAGTGCTAGGGTGCCATCATCCATCTCCTCAGCATCATTTACTTTGGGTTTTGTCTCTGATACACACAGAATATCAAGCCGCCTTTCGTACAGTACATTCTCAATTTCAAATTCTTTACCGCACATACCTCTCACATTCCACGTACCACGCCATTCATTCCTTGCAGTCGTCAGCAACGGGGCCTGTCTGTTTCGACCTTGACTGCCCTTAGTAGCCAGGTCGATCCGAAGCAATTATATCGTTCTCTTGGGTAATGCCATAGCGGGCAGACCGGTTACTAGACAAATGGTGCGCCGGACAATGTAACATTCCCTACTGTACGGAAAATGTACTAGCGTTTTGAAACTATCAAAAGCGGTAGATACGTCGGAACTTGATCCGGAACAACGGTATACCATAAAAACGTGTAAATACGAACCGTACTCTTTTTGTTATTTCATTAAAATGTTATTGGTCCAAAATTAGAAATTAATAGAGGAATAAATGTCGCGGAGAAGTTAGTTAGACGAATAGAAAAGCGATATAAAGGAATATATCGTGAACATTTTAAAGTTGTTGCAATGTTACCACTGACTAAGGAACAAAATGGAAATATGAAAAAGGTCGAAATCGCCATATACGTGACATACCTTTTTCAGGTGATCTTGTGAACCTCCCAAAGCAAGAGATCACTACCAGTTAATGATAAATAGCGTGGTGTTGCTCATTCTGTTTTTAATTTAAATTCCTACATTCACTCTAAATTGTTTCCCTCGTTTGAGTCGTTAAACGTTTAGCGACTGATATGGAATACTTTGATGTAGTCCCTATTGCTAGTGAGAAATGTACAACGTTTAATAACCATATGTTTGTAGATAAATTGTAAACTTAAACCTATGGGAAAAAAGTTTATTAATTTAGGACTGTTAATTGTTAACACGGTGTACAGAAAAGCAACACGTAACAATAGATACCTTAAAAATTATTATTAATTTTATTAAATACATAAATAAAAAGTTTACCTCGAGTAGGATTTGAACCTACGACCTGTACTTTGCTAGAGTACCGCGCTAACCAACTACGCCACCAGGGTTCAAGCCCCAATCGATGCAAATTTTGGGTTTATGTATGTAGAACTGATGTAAATTCTAAATATAATGAGATTACAATCAAATTACTTATATTAATGGAATGTGAGCCTGCAATATCGCAAAGACTTATTCGTTCATAACAAAATCTTATAATAATAGATACCTTAATGCACAATGTCTCAGATAGGCTTGTAAAACCCCAGATGTACATTTGTATATTTCTAAATCTAAATCAGTCTTGTAAAAAATTTGTAAAAATACACGATTACATACCTAAAGATAA
>JARFJB010001308.1:0-12500 GCA_036346205.1 Vesta saturnalis
TCATCGGAATGCCTGAAATTTCATAAATTACCAAAGAAGCGCAAACCTGGGGGACCACTGAGACCAATGAGTGAGTTCAATCAGATCATTTTACAAGAACTTGAAAGGCACATCGCCAAACAGTTGCAATCTTACGCCTATTAACAAGAATCACACGTAAAAAATTCGAGACACTTCATAGACCTAATTAAAAAGGCAACATTCAACAAAGCAAATCTATTAGTTAGTTTCGATGTCGTGTCACCATTCACCAACGTGCCAACCAAGAAAACAATCGACATTATTAAAACAAAGTACCATCCGCAACAAGACATCATCAACCTAACGGAACACTGCGTAAAAAACACGTACTTAATCTATCAAAGCCAAAGGTACAGACAAATCGGAAGGGCTCTGGTGGGTTCACCACTATCGCCAGTTCTAGCTAATTCATTTATGGACGATTTGGAAGATACAAACGGCAAGACATAAACACAAGTTATGGTTATATGTGGACGACACCTTTATAATCTGGACATACGGACGACAAAAACTGGATCGATTTCTGCAACATATAAATCGAGCTTACGAAAAAATAAAATTTAGGATGGAACACAGCTGTTTATCGTTAACTTGCAAAAAGGGAGAATAACTAGGACACACAGTACGTAGAAAAGCTACATTAACAGGTACCTGAATGATCAGTCCCACCACCACCCAGCACCATAGGCCGTATTGTCAAAACACTAATTACGAGTTCCAAGCAACTGGCACACCATCAAAACTTTTTTTTTTTTTTTTTTTTTTAATTTAAATTGCTATTTTACAATCTACTCATTAGTGAGTAATAAGTAAATAATATGACAAAGTAGGTAATAACATGAAGTGGGCACCATCCAGCGACGGGTCACCAAGATTCACTAAATGAGATCTTCAGGCCAGAGTCTGGTTAATCTTCTAACTTCAGGCTGTTGGGAATAGAGATCGGCAATGAGTTGATTAGGATGTTCCAGAGTGCGTGCTTTACTGTTGGCAGCTGAATTTCTGATAACTTCAGTGATGAAGGGAATTTGGAGATCTTTGTGTAGAGTTTGATTGTTCACGTACCAGGGAGCGTTAGCTATAGCACGGAGTGTTTTTGATTGGTAGGACTGGAGAATTTTTGTGTTTGACGGTTTACTGCATCCCCACAGCTCAATTCCATAGGACCAAATAGGAGTAAGGATGACCTTGTAGAGGAGGAGCTTGTTTTCTATGGACAGTTGAGATTTGCGCCCAAGCAGCCAGTACATATTTTTAGTCTTTTATTAAGTTGTTGTCTTTTGCTTTGATGTGGGCTTTCCAGGTGAGTCGTTGGTCTAAGTGTAGACCAAGGTATTTTACTTCTGTTGACATGGGAATAGGTTGATCGTAGATGGTAACTTGAGGGCAGGTAGAATGTTTGGTAGTGAACGTAATTTGTGAGGATTTAGCACTATTTACTTTGATCCTCCAGCGATCCAGCCAGCTTTGTAGAAGGTTTAGATGAAGCTGGATATTTTCAGAAGTTTGATTTGCGTCAGTGTCGGATGAGAGAATTGCTGTATCGTCAGCGAAGGTAGCGATAAGGGTATTGTCTGTTGTAGGTATGTCTTCAGTGTAAAGGATATAAAGAAAGGGACCGAGGACACTGCCCTGCGGAACGCCAGAGTGGATAGGATGATAATTTGACAATGCGCCTTGGAACTGGACTTGGAAATATCGTTGGGTTAGGTAGGATTTAAGAAGAAGAAAGATTTGATGAGGGAGTTTGTTTTTGACTTTATAGAGCAAGCCGGAATGCCAAACTTTATCAAATGCTTGCTGTATGTCTAAAAAGACTGAGGCGCACATTCGTTTCCCCTCAAGGGTTTCCTTGATGTAGTTTACTAAGCGATGGCATTGCTGGATTGTAGAGTGGCCTTCCCGGAAGCCGAATTGGTGGGTAGGAAGTATCTCTTCAATTGGAGTTTCTTCTATGATTCGGTGGAGCAATAAACGTTCAAATATTTTAGAGAGAAGCGGCAGTAAGCTAATCGGCCGATATGAGGTAGCTTCTTGCGGGGGTTTACCTGGCTTTGGAATTGTGGTTATTAGTGCAAGTTTCCATTGGGTAGGAAAGTGAGAAAGATTGAGCATACGATTGTAGATTGTGGCGATGAGCACTACAGCCTTCTTGGGAAGGTGCTTCAGAATATTTCCTGTGATGAGGTCATAGCCAGGCGCTTTAAAAGGGTTGGTAAGGTTAATTTGTCTGCGCACTTCCGTAGGGGAGATTGGTCTCAGGGGTAGAGAGAGTTGCCCGGGAGAGGTGAGATATTCCTCGATATCTGAGTCGAAGTTGATATCGTTGGAGTGTACGGGAGTGAATACTTGTTCAAAGTGTGCTCCAAAAGTATTAGCCTTTTCGACATTGGATCGAGCCCAACTTCCATCAGGCTTCCTTAAGGGTGGTATTGGTGTAATAGGCCGTTTGAACTTTTTGGTGGCTTTCCAGATGGTGTGATTCACAGGCGATAAGTTGGAGAGATAATAGTTAAATGTTGCGTTTCTGTTATCATCAATAGCTTTACTAAGCCTGTGGGTAGCAGCATTCAGAACAGTCTTATCGCGAGGGTTTCTGGATCGTTGCCATTTGGCGCGGGCTCTGCGTTTTACCCTTACAAGTTGCCTTATATGAAGGGGTATATTATGGATTTCGGGTGCCATTTTTTGTACTACTGGAGTAGCTAGCCAAGCAGCCTCTTGTATGAGTGTTACAATGTATTCTACTGTGTCATCTATTTCACTACAGGTGTGCATTCGCTGTCTTAAGTTAATGGTGTCGTTAATATGGAGCTGGAATTGGTCCCAGTCTGTCTTGGCAGAGGATAACTTTGGTAATGGAGTTTTCCAAATAAGGGTTGTACTTAGAGTTATTATTATAGGGGAAT
This sequence comes from Vesta saturnalis, assembly GCA_036346205.1. Classification (NCBI taxonomy): domain Eukaryota; kingdom Metazoa; phylum Arthropoda; class Insecta; order Coleoptera; family Lampyridae; genus Vesta; species Vesta saturnalis. The sequence goes on from JARFJB010001308.1 coordinate 2,931, forward strand.
GATCCGAACTCAGGTCAAAGTTGCTTTCTGTTTTGCTATGTACATCAGAAATGCCTTTGGTGATCGCGAAATCGAGCAGATCAGGAATTTTTCTATGGTCTGCTGGCCAATAAGTTGGTTCGCCAGTTGACAAGTAGCTTAGTTTGTTCTTCTGAATAGTATGAAACAGTGTTCTCCCCTTAGGTGATATAAGCCTGGATCCCCAGGCGGTGTGCTTGGCGTTCCAGTCTCCTGCCACTAAGAAGCGAGGATCGAGTGGGAGTAAGAGATCTTCAAATTCTTCGCTGGTGATGGCATGTCTAGGTGGACAATATATTGCTCCTACCGTCAGTGGCCAAGGGAATAAGTTAATTTTGACTAGGGCACATTGGATTTTATTTGTTGAGAAGGCCGGTAGTTGATAATGATCGATGGCTGATCTGATTATAATGGCAGCTCCAGCATGAGCAGTACCATCTGGATGATTAGCATAGTAGACGTTGTAGTGTGGTATTTTGATATTAGTGGTGAGTGTAGAATGGCTTTCTGATACGAGTAGTATGTCTATTTTGTTAAAATTTAGAAATAATATTACTTCGGAGATATGATTTTTTAGTCCGTTTGAATTCCAAGCTGCAATTCTTACTGAGGTAGCCATTAATGCGTTATTTTGTTTATCACAGTGGTGAGCATGGACAGTATCATGCTGTTCTGATTGAGTAGTTGGGAAAACATATTTTTGAATTCATTCAGGAAGGATGTGAGTTTGTCTGTAATGTCTTCATTAGAGCTGGGTTTTCTACTCAAGATTTGGGAATAAGGAGCTGAATGTGGGTTGGGAATAGGTTGAGAGGGGTTTGGAACGAATTGGTGAGTGGTTGATGGATGTGAAGGGTGTGAATTGGAGGTTGGCTGTTTAGGCAGATTTCTGTTTTTTAGGTCTTTGTACACAGTACATCCTTTGTAATTGGCGGGATGGTTTCCGTTACATAATACACACAAGGCTGGCGTGTCCCTGGTCTTTTGACAAGTTGTACTGGCATGAGGTCCCCCACATTTGACACAGTTATAAGGTTTAGTGCAGTAGCTTTTGGAGTGTCCGTAGTTTTGACAGCGTGTGCATTGGATGATGTTGTTTTTAATACGTGGTGCTTCAACTTGCAAGAATAAATTAAAACACTAAAGTCAGCTTTATTACAAGACGGATTTACCGAAAACATACAAAAGACGTAAAGGAGGAACAAAAAACCAAAGTGCCCTTACCGTGGAACAACAAGTCGGATTAGCAGACTTCCAAAATATGCAATATAAAAACGATATTTAAGACGCATGAAAAGATCGGAACCTTATCGCCTAATGCAAAAACCAAAATTAACCTAGAACATTAGATTCTATGTGGAGACTGTGATTCAACGTACATAGGTCAAATAAACGGACGAATCAATGACAACATCATCTTTAGCTCTACATGTTCAAACGACATCAACTTCGATCAAACCAAAAGTATAGCAACAATAGAACATATGGGCAAGAGAATATTAAGAGAAACAATACAAATCGAAAAACGCCGAAATAGCCTTAATATCCGATACGACGCGCAGAGACTCCCTAATGCATAGAAATTGGTATAAAACGAAAACTGTCAACCAACAACACACAATAGACCTCTTATGGAATCCAAGGAAAAGCAGCAAAACGGAAAAAGAAAGTAAGCCAGTGAAAGTGGGCAAAGTGAAAGTCAGCGAGGGTATAATTAAGAAGGAACACACAGCAGAATTCAGTTCAATTCGAATACCACGAAACAGAACAAGATAGTTAGTGACCTGAAGATGCCGAATAAGAGTTTGCCGAAACGTCGCCGAATCAACGAAGAGCTTGACATGAACTCTATCAGTACCCGGGATCATGGATCCGGAGGAAATAGATTTTCCCTTATTCTGTGCTGCCAGGAGCCGAGAATTTTTCCCCCGCTGTCTCCCTACCTCTGATAATGTGTATGTAAGTGTCGATTGAGAAAATTTGTTAAAAACAATTCAGCAGTTAGACAAAAACTTACAGTAAAAATATTTGTTTAAAATTTTACATTCTGCTGCAATGGAAATGTAATCTAGAGTGTCTTTGAGCAACAATTTGTTGAGAGAAATATTCTTAAAGCCACATATTGCTCTTCTACCATCTGATAGAGAACCATTTAGATTGTCTAGGAAATTACTATTCTAACTAAATTAATCTGCCTTGGAATTAGGGTGTAGGTGAAATTTTATCCACTACATTTAGTATCTGTAAGGCCGAGGATTTAATAAATACCCTGTAGAAGTTTTGCAAATTATGATGAAAATGTTTCTAAAATTAAGAAAACTGGCTACTTTTAATCTTAATCTGCTACATAGGAATGATGAAGTAGAAAAAGAATTGTCACTAGCTTCTACACGTAAAAAACAAAATAAATAAATCGATTGGGAAATTTATTGAATTCAATTACATTAATTCGGAGTTGTATAAAAATCTTAAGTAAGTGATTGTTTCCAGTGTTGCACCTAACGCTGCACATTCGACAAATATACTACAGCATCAAAACTAGTGTTCGTGTCAATAAAATACGAATAAAAACCGAAATGAACTACTTATTCTCCCTTTTTTTCAATTATTGCTCAAAAAGACAATATTTTATAAGAATGTCTTGTTTCATGTCAAAGATGAGTACTATATTATTGTAGAGGGATGTTTTATTTAAAAAGGGAAGTATTGTTTTAGATTGGGGGATTTTGTTATACAATCGATTGGTATGGATGGTGTGACGTCTATTTTTCTTTAAAACGTTTATGGAACCATTCACAGCACTAAAGAAATAATTTTAGCACAGAAATTTAAAAATAGCAATGTTACCAGTTTTAAAAAAGAAATTCATTTTTACGAAACAATTATCATTATTGAATACTCGTAAAATTAGGATTTAAATCTGACAAACGTAATCAAAAAACCTGAAAATATTAAAAAAAAATTTATTAAGTTAAAAATAGTATTTTGAATTATTACAATAAACATATATTTAATTTCATTAAACGATTCGTTTGTTCATCATGGCAATACAAGCTTGCGCATCATAGTTTTTCGTAAAGAATTTGTTACCGTTATTCAAATTTGCCGCCATACATTAGAGCGGTGTAAACATAACTTGAATTCAAGCGCCCTTTACAGTATTCTTATTCGATTTCAAGTATAGTTTCCCACAAAGCAAGTTGCTTTTTGTAATTTCCTTTAAAACGTTTACCGACCGTGCAGTGAGAACTTGCTTTTGCAAGATAATTATTAAAAATTTGAAAGGTAATGAACTAACAACTTCTCGGTTAAAAGTTATCAGGAACTTAATCATATAGTTATGGTAGGTTGATGTAAATTAACTATTCAGCAATTTAATTCTAGCTGAATTTTAATTTTTAAGCGGAAGCGATACTAACTGAAGAAGTGGTCATAAAGTCCTGTAAAAGTTCCATCAAATTTGATAAAAGATTAGTTATTAGATACAGGTGGGTCTGTACTTGTGAATCATTTTGTACATTTACTTAACTTAACTCAATATACTGATGATAAATTTGGAAAAATTATACAATAATTTGCAACATCACACTAAAGCAATTACTGGAATTCAGATTGATTTAGATAGTTTTGGTCAACGTTTCGTTACTTCATCATTATATAATAGCTGTTTTTTTTACAACCTATTTTCTGGTACATGTGTTCCGATTTTGTCGATTCAATGCGAAAAGATTTTGAAAATTTTCAGATTTCCAATAATACTTATTTCAAAAATCTGAATAGTGCAACTACAAATGTTAGCTTAGCACAGAATACTTTTCTCATATTTGCTTCAATGTCTGTCTGGTTGCATTATATTCAATGTATACAAGTAGGAGTTTTTTTTTTTGTAATAGGTTAGTTTACTCAACTGAAGGTGATATAATCAGTTATAAAGGTTTATGAAGTTCCCACAAAGCAGCTTGGTTACAATAGATAGATGAAGTGAGTCATATACTTAGCATAAATGTACCTTCTGTTTGCCTTGTTATTGTATTGCCTTCAATGTCTAGGTATAAGAAGCAAGAATTTATTGTTTAATACATAATGCATTTAATTTAATTAACTTAGGTCACGTATCTTTTATTGAATCGAATCCATTGAAAACATTTTGTTAATATTATATGCAGGTGAAACTTAATATTGTAAAGGGACGCCGTCAGATATCCCGATTTTTTATTATTTTTAATTAATTCCCAAAGTTTATTAGCAAGACTCCGTCCTTTATAAAAATTTTCCTATCATGATTAATTATTTGCTAAGTAAAATACTAGTACTGATTCACGGAATTTAGTAAGATAACGTGACGCGCTAAATGCACAGGTGCAAGCCATTATAAAAATTTGTAGAAGTTCTAGTAAAAGTTAAACAGATTTCATAACGTTGCATAAAATTGGACAATAATTAATCATGCATCCTCCCTCCAGACGTAAAATCCCAAAAACGTTTAAAAGTTTGTATACGTCAGAGCATCTTCCACCAATACGGGCTTACGGAAGCTCACCAAAAAAGTTTCGTAACTACCCTCGCGAATTCTAAATAAAAACGCGGCACGCGCTGCTGAAAAAGAGTCTTAAAGAAAAATCTTGAAGTCAGAAGTCTTAAGTCGTACAGAAGAAGAAGAAAGAAATCATTTTTCAATCTCACTCCTTACCAGAAGCTCTCTACGAGAAGCACGCTACCAGAAGAATTCGAATCGAAACCGTGTGCTATATCGTCGCGTTCGCGCCGACTGCTACCTGTTGTAAATCATCCGCTTGTAACCGCCGTCCGAGTAGAAATCGCGACTCCGCGACTTGATAGCATCACCGAAGTTAAAAGGTTAGAGTTGCAGAGATCTAACGGTGAAAGTACGTAAGTTGAGATACCTGGTGATAGGGATATGCAGGGTTGTAAGCCCGACGTACTCTTCTGTTACTAGACGTACTCTTCTGTTACTAGACGTACACACCTACACTGTGGAGTTTGAAGGGTAGTTGCCCGACATTCCATTTGACCGAACGAGATCCTATTGTTTAGTTTAACGGGTGGTTTGCCCAGGTTACTAACAAAGGAGGTCCACCTATACACACCTATACTGTGGAGTTTGAAGGGTAGTTGCCCGACATTCCATTTGACCGAACGAGATCCTATTGTTTGGTATAACGGGTGGTTTGCGCAGATTACTAACGAAGGAAATCCACCTACACCAATTTACACGAACACTACAACACAACACACCTCGACAAACGTACCAGCGACCGCCAGATACCTGTAATTAAAACCTCGTCGGAAGACTAAGCTGAACACCTCGTTAACGCCGTTAATCCAGTAATATAGAAACGTAACCGTAAACACTAGACGTGTCCGTCAGTATTAAATCACCACCGGTAAAGTAAACAAACCACCACCGCCGCCACCGTAAAAACGTAAGTTGCACCTTTGACAAGTACTAAGATTGTTACCCGTAAACCAGAAACTATCTGATAGTTTCTTGTGTTAAATAAGTCAAATCGTGATTGTTAGACGCGAAAAAAAATTTACTTTAAAATAGAAAACGAAGGTTTTATATTTTAAAAGCGACCAACATAACAAAAAGCTTTTATTTTTTATTTTTTTGTTTAAATAAAAACCGGTATACTAAAATTAATCTCGTAAGAGGAAACAAATAATACGCTGCTACCGTACACCAGCTACCTAAATAAACAAAAAGCTTTCATTTAACTAAAGATCGTACATTAAATGTGAATGAGTTTATTTTCATAAGAAAAGCAGGTATAAAATTATACACTTATAACCGACCGCTTTAAAATATTGATTATTTCTTTAAAGGCAGAGTATTGAACTCAGTGTCTTATCGCGCACGTGTTTATACCGCGTTATCTGGCTACCTGCTTCTGTATTTTATACAGGGACGTATTCAGGTAAAATTATTTATTTATTTCGGAAATTCACCAGTATAAATTGAAACAGTTCAAGGATGAAAACTAAAAGTCAAAACCCCAAACCTTCTATTAATGTTACATTACAGAAACTCCAGAGGACCACCTAACCATTAGTACCTGGACGAAGAATGTCTACTTAAAGATACCGAAGAGGGAGGTGGCGTTACCGTTACAATTTGGCACCCGAGAGCATGGGTCATAGTTCCGTACATTTACCTGTATCTGTATCTTAGTTAAATAATTTAAATAACCATATAATATAGAAGTGTAATATAAATAGGAAATAAAGTTATATATATATATATATATATATATATATATATATATATATATATATATATATATATATATATATATGAACCTTTGTAATCTATTTGTTCAACGTGTTGAGAGCCTGAATAACGAACCCCGATCCTTATTTTGCAAGTATAAAATTCCGACTGAGCTAGAAAAGGGAAAAGTGAGAATTATTCATTAGGAGTAATACACTCAACAGTCAAACCGCTAAGCCATCAGCGCGTTACATTTGGCACCCGAACGTGCGGCTCCGAAAAAAAAACACATTGAACAATAGATAAATTCTGTTACAGAAACAACCGAGGAACACTAGAAGCCGGGCAACACTAAATTAATTTTGTATATATATTTTTTCAGGAATACTAACAAATCATTTCAGAATGAGTATACCGAAGAATACAGAAGAAACGGACACGAACGTAGGATGGATCTATCACCTGAAGAAGGAAGAGTTAACGGAAGAAGCCCGTAAATATAAACTGGAAACTGGTGGAAACGTCGAGGCACTAAGAGCTCGTTTAGTGAAATACATACGCACCGGAGAAGGTCAAGTCACCGCACACACATCCACAATTGTTACACCCACCGTTCAAATACCGTCACCACCGACCGAAAATATTACCGGCCACCCAGAAACTAGACGCGCAGACGTTTGCGATCGTATACGCAAATGAGGTGTAAAATATGATGGGATAAGTGACCCGATTTCGTTCCTTGAAAGAATCGAAGAATTGCAAGCATGTTACAACATCACAGACAACGATCTTTTACTCGCACTCCCGGAGCTATTAAAAGAACCAACCTTATTGTGGTACAGAAATAATCAAAGATCCTGGACGACCTGGCAAGACTTTCTTAAAAGTTTTAGATCACAATTCTTACCGCCACGTCATCAATTCAAATTGGTAGAAGAGATAAGGAACAGATTGCAAAGACCACGAGAAAAAGCTTCTGAATATGTTACAGCCATCCTGACACTAACGCGACGTCACGGAAACATGTCCCCGGAAGCTCGACTACAGCGAATCTGCGATAATCTGAAGGTAGATAACAAATATTACATAAGACAGCACGATTTTACTGACCTGACCGGGCTCCTGGAACTAGCTACGCAATTTGAAATGCTACCACCACCAACGCATTATCCGTCTCCCAGCTATAACCGACCGAAAGTACATTTCAGCGGCGTAACTCCTGCAACCGATAAACCACCAGCCCGGTCTCCTGAAACTACCGTTGTCACCGCAAGAAGACCAGCACCAGAGACGACCCCGTACAATAGACAAGACGTCTGTTGGCGATGTGGAAAACCAGGACACCTGAAGGTTCATTGTAGAGGTCCCTTCAAGGCATTTTGTTCTAGATGTGGAAAGACAGATGTGTTATCCCGTGACTGCCCCTGCCCGAAGTCGGAAAACTGTGCACGCCGGTAAAGACCAACCAGGAAACTTTAATCACCCCGGGCTCCAGACCTGGAAAGAGAGTGTCCTCGACCGAATGGCACGCTTGGCTACAAACCGTGGCACAATTTAACCAGAGAAAACCAGATGAATGGTCACACCGTCCCTCTGACGACAGACTATTTCTCAAGATTGTAATCTTTAATACACCCGTTAATGCATTAATCGACACCGGAGCATCAAGAACGTATACAGGAGAGAAAGTAAAGAACTTGTTGATCACTAACCAAGTATATCCGAGCACGCTAAAAACCGCAACTGTACGCCTGGCTGACAGTTCACTCGCAGAAACCTACGGCTTGTACATTTTCCCCGCCGACATAGAGAAACAAACGCTCCAGCTACCATGTTATTACATACCGCATTTGTCCACCGACATCGTGATCGGATTAGACGTACTTGCAGACATCAAACTGCAGGAAGTCGATGACAGCCGCCAAATGCCGCCGCCCGCACAACAGCCGCCGAGAGGACAATCAGCATGAAAAGGCCGAAACCGCCGCCGCATCGGAATCTTCACCCCCACAGGCACCAGAATCAAGGTGAAGAGGACGGACGTCGAAAACCCCGACGAAAGGAGGATATGTAAAGAGACGCCGTCAGATATCCCGATTTTTTTTATTTTTAATTAGTTCCCAAAGTTTATTAGCAAGACGCCGTCCTTTATAAACATTTTCCTATCATGATTATTTATTTGCTAAGTAAAATACCAGTACTGATTCAAGGAATTTAGTAAGATAACGTGACGCGCTAAATGCACAGGTGCAAGCCATTATAAAAATTTGTAGAAGTTCTAGTAAAAGTTAAACAGATTTCATAACGTTGCATAAAATTGCACAATAATTAATCATGCATCCTCCCTCCAGACGTAAAATCCCAAAAACGTTTAAAAGTTTGTATACGTCAGAACATCCTCCACCAATACGGGCTTACGGAAGCTCACCAAAAAAGTTTCGTAACTACCCTCGCGAATTCTAAATAAAAACGCGGCACGCGCTGCTGAAAAGAGTCTTAAAGAAAAAATCTTGAAGTCAGAAGTCTTAAGTCGTACAGAAGAAGAAGAAAGAAATCCTTTTTCTCTTCTGTTACTAGACGTACACACCTACACTGTGGAGTTTGAAGGGTAGTTGCCCGACATTCCATTTGACCGAACGAGATCCTATTGTTTAGTTTAACGGGTGGTTTGCCCAGGTTACTAACAAAGGAGATCCACCTATACACACCTACACTGTGGAGTTTGATGGGTAGTTGCCCGACATTCCATTTGACCGAACGAGATCCTATTGTTTGGTATAACGGGTGGTTTGCCCAGATTACTAACGCAGGAAGTCCACCTACACCAATTTACACGAACACTACAACACAACACACCTCGACAAACGTACCAGCGACCGCCAGATACCTGTAATTAAAACCTCGTCGGAAGATTAAGCTGAACACCTCGTTAACGCCGTTAATCCAGTAATATAGAAACGTAACCGTAAACACTAGACGTGTCCGTCAGTATTAAATCACCATCGGTAAAGTAAACAAACCACCACCGCCGCCACCGTAAAAACGTAAGTTGCACCTTTGACAAGTACTAAGATTGTTACCCGTAAACCAGAAACTATCTGATAGTTTCTTGTGTTAAATAAGTCAAGTCGTGATTGTTAGACGCGAAAAAAAAATTTACTTTAAAATAGAAAACGAAGGTTTTATATTTTAAAAACGGCCAACATAACAAAAAGCTTTTATTTTTTATTTTTTTGTTTAAATAAAAACCGGTATACTAAAATTAATCTCGTTAGAGGAAACAAATAATACGCCGCTACCGTACACCAGCTACCTAAATA